>APFE030615026.1:87828-111414 GCA_000404065.3 Pinus taeda | reverse complement strand
TTTTCTTAAGGATTTGCTTCAACTCTTACTTGTCAGCACATGAGAGTGATTTGCTTTGTCTTCGAGAAGTGAGGGTCACGTGCTTGGTGAGTGTAAGTGTACTTGTGTCAATGGTTCTTTCACTGTGACAGGAGGAAGGTTAAGGTGAGTTCCAGGTTGAAAGGGATCAGTCCCAACTCAGCTAGGAAAACACAACACAAAAGGACATACACAGCTTACGTTAGAGCAGTCCACTCAGATGTGGCAGTCACAACATACAAGGTAAGGTAACACGTAAAGCACTCATGGAATAGTCTGAACGATTGCAACCGTTGTTACATCAAGGTTCAAGTGAAAGGTCTGTCTGATGTCCAGTAGAGTAGTCGACACAGATAGGACAACATTAACAACATATACACATTTCCATTAATAGATTATGCACTACAACAAATGAAACAATTCAGATGTAGAACAAAGGTTAAAGCAACATGCATTACAAGTGTGAAAGATCAGTCTTACAACAGATACTAAACATGTGTGAAAACGTGTTGGCATGTTAACAAGCTTCTGAATTAAGCGAAAGTTCCAAGACACATTGTTACACCATATATCACTAACCTCGTTAGCAGGGCATTAGAGCTACTAATTACTCCTCAAAGAAATAATTACAAACTATCTTTGCTATGTGGGAGGAGCTAAGGTGAAAAGTCTTTTACATGTACAAATGAGGGGGTATTTATAGCCAAGGGTGAAAATGACTCTTGTGGTTGTTCGACTACCCTCATGACCATTTGACTTTCATGAATCTTCGACTTACATGACTCTTTGTTCAACAAATGGGTCTCTTGGAATTCCACATTACATCACATTGATTGACAACAAACCCATAATGGAGATGTGGGTGACATGACTCATGAGGTGACTCGACATGACTTGACATGAAAATGTTGGTACATTCGTGTTGTTGCTAGAGTGCATGTTGAGCTATAGTTCTATTAGATGATGGATGCTTTCATGGTGTATCATAGCTTCATCTCCACATGGTGAAGTGCATGGAGTCTTTGATGGTCCTTGGTTGGCTTGATGAAACTTGAGCATGTTGTTCCTTGATTGGATGTTGGAAGGCTTGAGAGGCTCATATGTTCGTAAAAGTATAAACTTAGTGCTAACAAAATCTATATCCAAATATCCCGAATGCGATGACAAACAAGTTGTCTCTAATCATATCAACAGAGATCAAAGGGATAAAAGAGGAATTGATGTTTGAGAAATCTTGTGAGGAAAAGTTGTAGTGTTCTTTAGAGTTAAGTGAAATAATAGCCTACAATAGAAGCCTACAATCTTGTGGACTTAGGGTGCACTGTTAGAATATAATCAATTTTGCACGTGTTAAATAATATTGTCTTAAATTGATATGATTTCCCTTAATTGTTAACTGTCTTAAATGAGTTTCATCTTAATTGTCATTGTCTTTAAGTAGCCATTGTCTTAAATATAAAGTTTTGTCTTAAAATATTTTTGTCTCAAATCTTAAATATAATTTTTTTTCTTTTTTTTTTTTTGGTCTCAAAGTGTTTCTGTCTCAAATATAAAGTTTTTGTCTTAAAATATTTTTGTGTTTTTTTCTCAAATATAAAGTTTTGTCTTAAAATATTTTTCTCTCAAACTATTTTTGTCTTAAAATATTTGTGTGTCAAACTGTTTTTGTCTTAAATATAAAACTTAAGGCAATTCAATTGATATTAAATTTTAATGTAAACTAACTAAAATAAAAAAGCAACTTTTTAAAACAAAAGATTTTTGTTGTCATAAAAAAATGTCTTCAAAGTGCCCATGAGATGACAAGAAATTGGATTGGATTCCTTGTCAAGAACAAGCAAACTTTGTATTGCTTATTATCATATATCAGCATATCTTCTCATTTTCTAGTTTGGTAAAATTTGTTTTTCCAGGGAGCAGGTTTCAAAATTCTTTTTCATTGCATCAGAATGTTATAGCATAGCCTTATCCTGTAGATTCTGTGCAGCTATATGTTTTTTGGTTCAGGTTTTTGTAATGTCAAGACTAACTCTATTGGTATTTGATTCTTTATGGCTTTTTCTTGTGTTGCCTCCATACAGATTTTAGCTCCTAATTATTATAGTTTCTTATGGTATTTTGCTTCTTATGTTGAATTTACCTTTGGTTTCTCAGTATAGAAGGGAGGAGGTTACAGGGAGCTCTCTTCAGTCCAACGAAAGACCGTGTAGGGATGATTCAACTGCTAGTTCATGGACTCTACACTACATGTAGGGGGTTTTAAGACAATATTTGAGTCAATTGTCTTAACTTAACACAAAAAGAAACTCAAATATTGTCTTAAATATTGTTTGTAAGCGGGTATCTCAAAATATAATGTCTCAAAAATTTGTCTCTATAAAGACAATATAGGACACATATTATTATTGTCTCTCTAGAGACAATTTCATTTGTCTCTCTAGAGACAACTTCATTTGTCTCTTTAGAGACAATTACATTTTAGTCTTTTTGAGAACATTCCATATGTCACTATTGTCTCTCTAGAGACAATATAAAAAATTATTTAAAATTAATAAAATGTCATAATTCAACTATTTGTCTCTCTAGAGACAATATAAAAAATTATTTAAAAAAATTAAATGTCCATAGTTTCAAAACTATTGTTTCTCAGAGACAATATAAAAATTTATTTTAAAATAATAATGTCCATAATTAAACTATTGTCTCTCTAGAGACAATATAAAAAATTATTTAAAAAAATAAAATGTCCATAATTCAAACTATTGTCTCTCTAGAGACAATATAAAATTATTTTAAAAGAAATAAATAAAATCATTTTGAATGTTTGCTGGCCCATATCGTTCTCACCTAGAACAAATTCGTAAGATAATAAGCACGAATCTTCCACACAATACATACATATAATTTCAGTTCCCCATTAATGATCTTTAAAGGGGAAGTATAAAACAAGGGTGAGAATATTTGCGAATCTATTCCAAACATTAAAATTCAGGCTAGAGTTGGGACTTACGTTTATAATACATTTTTGTGTGCTAAAAAAAATTAAATTAGAATTTAAAAATATTATGCTAAATTTGAAGTTAGGTTGATTATAAATTTTAACAGGAAACAAGGTTATCAGTTAATTTTGATCTATAACGATTAAATACAGAGCAATTGTTAAAATTAACCGAAGAAAAGATCTTTATGACAGGAATATGCTTTTATATAATGATCGACATACTTACCCAATGACTATTTGCAATATGACCATATAAAGCCTATCGTGGAAACAGGAGTTTAAGCCAAATTGCCACTACAACCATCATTGTGATCCTATTGTTAACTGTGCAGATTCAAAGTCTTTGTTGACATTATGATTTATTATAATTAAAAATAAAAGTGGCTTACGCATGTCCAAGAAAGGAAAGCACGCTGGAAAGCATTCTGCAGGAACCATAAAGCCTTTATGTCATTATCATAAATATAATAGACATAATTAAGGAAATAAAATTTACAACATACCTGGAATAGAGTGAAATGGATCAAGAATATAATAAGTTCAGGGCGATCGAACCAAAACAACATATCAGTTGGCTGCACCACTAGAATTCCTTTAACTACAGAATGTCTCCCTTGAATTGCTAAGGCCATCTCTAATATTATAAGTTGCAGCTTCAATCCAACTATCAAAACTATCTGCACAAGTAATGCAACAATAAACATGCAGAAGTCAATAGTTGACAACTTTTCTATATCATTAGTAATTCTACTTCCGAACATTTACAGGGACTTACAGCTAAGGGAACGAAGGAGAACCAAAAGTATGAATGCCAGTCTGCTCACCCAGTAATGCAGCCAGTGAAAGAGACAATGTCAGATTCGCTAGTAATAGAAACAAAACTAAACATTGGAGTAAGACACAAAGTAGTGAAGTCTTAATATGAAAGTGGATAAGCAAAAAGCCCATGGCAGAAGTCCACAGGGGAACACTACAGATAACGCAATAACTGCTGTAGTGTTAGGTAAAAAGCAAGGGGAGGTTTCCCAGAGAAACAAAACAAAAGGAGGACTGAGAAGCGTTGCAGGAGGAAAATCAATTATTATTGCTAGAGACCAAAGTTTTTATGCACAAAGAGTTAATAGAACCTGATTCCAATCACCCTCTTGAAGTTGTCATCCAATGATCTCTTTATATATTTATGAAAATCAAACTTCTTGTTATTTGCAGAGAGATGGGCCTATACAGTACCAAGGAAGAAAATTCACAATGCAAATCAGATAAATCACATGAATGAAATGGTTGTTTACATAACCAAGTTGAAATCTAAACGAAGGTTTCAAGTTATGGAGACATACAATGATGAAGCCATGCCGCAAGGTTAGGTAATCAACTTTCCTTATTGACCGAAAGAATTGTCTGAAGAAGAAAACCTGCAATGAATATTAATATTACATGTAAAATGGATTCAAGCAAGATAAATCCCTTGAAAATTTGGAGTATGAATTACTTACCACCCATTTAATAATGGGTGTTCTGCTCCAGAAATTCATATGACGCCTTACAAATGTAGTGTGTTGGGTTAACCTGAACCTTGAAGGATTTGCATGAAACAAACAACAAGAATGTAGCTGCTTGTACTTGAGAAAAATCTTTCTAAAATTCCTCAAAACGTTATCCAATCGTAAATATTCTTGATGTTTGAACCTAAAATCATTTCACAGGTGTCCCTGTTGAAATTTCCAGATTCGTAACCTAGGTTAGGTACCATTTTTCAAACATGACAAACTGCGAGACGAGGCCATTTAAAGAAGAAAATTGAAAAGAACTCACCATGTGAACATGGATAATCCATTGTTACTATCTCCTTTTCCCATGCTTTCCAACGCCTCATCTAACGAAAATGACTTGTATTTTGAGTTAAAGATGTTTCGAACGCATGAAGATATGAAAGCAAATTCAATCCAAGAAAAAAATTAAACTGAGTGACATGGGAGAAGATCAGTTATTTCCCATGGCACTTACTTTTGCTCTTGCTAGGGTGATTGTTAGGACACTATATAACGCATGGACAGTTGCCAACATAAAGATGAAGTAGTGGAGCTGGTTCATGCCAGTGAGGGAGACCAAAGGATACTTACCCTTGAATCAAGAGGGAATGAATAATTATCAAACTATCATAAATATGTTGAATCATATCAAATGGACTAACACGATCTAAGTAACATCTAATAGCATTGGGAAATTTGAATACGCAACATAGAGTTTGGTGTCCACCTCAGAACAATGATCGATAGCAGGAGCCATTAATTCTTCCTTTTGACATGGAAGCATACTATAAGCCATTCCTTTCATTATACAAATCTTAGAAATGGGCTTCTCTCCAATGGTCAGTAGAAACGAGATGAATCCCATAAGCATCAGTTCTGCAATCCAAAAAAGACCATTTAAAATGTATTATGTCAGTCGATGTCATGTGATGCCATCTCATTCTGAAATTCTGAGAGTTGCTAAAAGATAGACTTGTTACAATGATGTGCTTATTTTAATCTCTGACTTCAAAACCTAAAGCAATACAACAAGAGCAAAATGGGTTTTCCCGCACGATTTTGAAAAAAAATTGTGGAAATTTTTAAAAATCTAAGTTACTGCTTTTAAGTTTCAGAATTTTAGGTGAGGGTGCTAAATCTATTTATATTATTTAAAAAAATCCAAACAATCCTTATTTCAAAAAACAATTCAAAAGCTCAGTTTCATGTTTTTTGAAAATAAAATTCGCCGAATTCCTGCTGGAAAATTGCCTTTAAGGAAAAATTCTTGCCTGCTTACACAAGTCCATGTAGAATGTTGAATGGCCATATCAAACCACAGTACAATCTAGGACAGTAACGGAGAAAGTTTTGATATATGGGGTTCAACCACAATTTCAGGTAAACTAATTGGTGAAGGGGGGATTCATTTCAACTGGCAATTGATCCAAACTCGGTGAATATCTTTCTGAGACTGCAACCCCTTCATGACTATTAATTTATGGAAAAATGTATTTATACTAAATTCAATTTAGAATGGCCCGATCAAAACTATCTGAAATTTTAGTTCAGAGTTTAGAAGATTTAAAACAAGTGGAATTTAGTTAAATAATTATAAGTAGAACTTTGTATTTATAATGCTATCCATCTAATATAATTCCAACAATATTTAAAGAAAAAATATGAATTTTGCCAATTGGAGAAAATGGCCCTTTCCTCGCCTTTCCTAATGCCTTTATACCACTGAAAAACTTAACATCAAACAAACTTATTTCGATGTCTACGGAGACCATTACAACAAGCCTACCTCCTTTCACCTTTCCAAGTGCATCATACAAGGCCTTCTTATTTCACCTGGAGAGCCACTGCAATACTATCACAGAAAGATTAATATTACAGATAGACGTTACGTTCAACTCTTGATCGTTCGCCATGTGGAATATACACCTATATAAAAAAATTAGCTGATTATAATGAAAATTTTGGTGGCCGATTATTGGTATTGGCCTACCAATGATGGAATATGTTTGTGTGACCAGATCTAGTGCATAAAGCGTCAATCTATTGCTAAATACCGAATACAATTAAACCAAATCCATTGAAAAATCGAAGTAAGATATTAAATTGAAGAGTATGTTGGCAAAACCTTACACTTCCAGTGTGATGGATAGCCCGTTCAATAAGTAAGGAGGTGATAACGAAGGCCGAACAAACAACTGTGACTGCCCAAGTGGGAGTTTGCTCTAAAGAACGCTCATTAACAATATCACTAGGTATAGCCATATCCTTCTCAGACAACTGATAATAACGTCCTTCTGATAACCTTAAAACGAAATTTCAGTATTTTGAAACAATTTCAATGATGAAATCTCTCACAGCAAAGAAGATTATTATAGGAGAACTCTAAATGGCTTCGAACTGTAACCAATTCATTGAGTCTAAACATTCAACTATACCCAAGTCATTGAGTCTGAACATTCAACTGTCAGAATTCTTGGCCACTTCCACTTCTAGATGCAAATACAATTCAACTGAATAGCTACATGATGTGATTCAGTTGACGCAAATAAAATTCGACACAATAATGGTCAACTAGAATACCGTCTTCCTAACTAATGAAATCTCTTCAAATGTACTCAATTCATAGAGTTTGAACATTAAACAGACAGAATTCAGCCAATTCTGCTTCTGGACGCAAATAAAATTCAAGTCATGTACATTCCTCTTTGGCAGAGCGAAAGTTAGAAAGGACGTGAGATAAAATGTTTCCAGAACAAAGCCTGCACTGTTGATTGTGAGGATCATGGTACTGTGGGGTTTGAAGAAGGGGCTCCCATAGAGCAGCCCAACACAGCAATTGAATAGGGTGAACACATAAGGAAGGCCAGAGTACTCTTTTGTGGACTTGAACTTGTATATTCTCCAAAACGTTGACCTGCAATTTAGAATTTCAGTATCAGGCCTATCAGATCAATCAAAATTGCATAGAATTTCACTCAGAAATAAAGTAAACATTCAAAAAGGAAGCAGCGTGCCACAAGAAAAAAATAAAGAAAAGAAACAATAGCACTGGTAGCAAAGGGTGCCCTATACTTACATAGGGGATAAGTAGAGTGCTAGAGATGTTGCATTTCTTGTTATAAACATCACCAACAAAACAATTTAAGCATTATTTTGCTCATTCCAGCACAAGAAGAAAAAAACGAAAGGGGTGATCCATTTGAAGGCATGATGTAGCTCTTCGTAACACCTCATAAATCATGGAGTCGTTGTGAAAAAACTTTATTAAATATATGCCCTAGATTTCTCAACAAATAACATAATCAAACTCACACAAATAAATGGTTGAATATTACATTTTGCATAACATTAGATGTATATGGGGGTATTTATGATCCCTGCATGCCAACATTGGTTGTATTGAGGGGCATAAATGAATCCTGCATGCTAACAAAATGCACGGTTAGTAAATACACAAATATTAATAAATATATATAGTGAAATAAGTTAACTAAATGCACAAAAATATTGATCAAGTTTTACCACTATCATTACCTTAGATGTCTTATAAGGTGTTATAGGGGTTGGAATGACTTTAGCGATTGCCTGCATTCCACAAACATAAATTAGCATAATATAATAAGGAATATAAGACAATTGAATATATAAAAGACAATATTCAAGCTTACCTCATGCATCATCATAGCAGCGTCTTGACCTTGTGCATTTGTTAACATTTCCATGAAAGTAGTGAGTATCATTGAATCCCCCATAGTAGCATTGGTAACACCCATGGGTACATTCTTAAGAAATCACATATCCAAGCAAAATATCATCCCAATGCATCTCCTAGAATGGTTGATATCAAGTGACACAATGTGGCCATTTATTGCACAGAAGTTGAATTATATAGCAATGAGCCAATGCGGAGTGCATTTTCATAAAAGGATGACCTCATTTCTCAAAACACACCCAAAGGAACTAGGATTTTTACAATGTTGTATGTTGGGTTAGGGTGCAACACTATCATGTCATAAGACACAATTGCATATAAAAGGTTATACTCCATTATTAATTTAAATTGTGATGCTAATTTACAACTAATTATTGAATTTTTTGCATTACAACACTAAAAAGAAAATATAATTGAGTGAAAAAAGTGAAACAACATCACAATAAAAACCCAATATGGTATGATGTCCTCTTGAAGAAACCAACCATGTCAAATGTGAGGAATATCAAGAGAGGATGAATGTAGGAAAACCCCTAAATCTTGTAGAAATGGTCCCTGTGGTCGCCAGATAATTCCCACATTAAATGATCCCACTTATGCACGACGCATTAACGCTTGAAAGTTGCCCTTTTGCAGGGCCACAGATGCTTAATAGAACCATTGCCATTGTTACCCAATATACATATCCTCTATCCATATTTCCTATATGAAACTAATTCTTTTGAATCTAATTCGCAAAAATATAAATTTTTAGGAATATTTCAAAATTTGATACACAATCCATGACAACTCAAACAAATTTCTCAAAAACTGAAAACTTTAATTTCTGAAAACCCAATACCAATATCCAATGGATTCTGTAACAGAGCAGGAGAGGGGTGGAGGAGGATGTTGTGTGAAGAATGTTAGAATGGCACATTTGTTTATATATGGGCAAGAAGGCAGTACTAACAAATAGTTGATCAAATAGGTAATATTCTTAGTTAGGATATGTTAATCAATGTTACAAAAGACACAGATTGGACATATTGACTGCCAGTTGCCAAAGTATTGGGTATAACATCATTTTATGCAGTATATCAAATAGTATTGGATCGAGTATTCCACTCAGTCGGTGGACAAGCAAAATCAAGACATTTTTCATTTTAATGTTAATGTTGTTGTTGGATGCCCCATCTTTTGACATAGATTTTTTTTTTTAATTAAGAGATAATTAAACAACAACAAGTATTAATAAAAAAAATCAAAACAATAAAAACAAACAACTTCTAAGAGGCACATCTTCATTTGTGGATCGATAAAAATAAATAATAAATGGCATACCCCAAAAAAGGCATCACCCTGGACCAACATAAAGCAAATGTAACATGAAACATGTACCAAGAACCAACAAATTTTTTCATGCAAAATAGCATAACATAAGTGCTTTAAATACATAACATAAGTGCAATGATCAGTAATATTGGAATGTGATCGTCAAGCAATTAAATTGATATAGAAGATTATGCATGTATCAATATTTACCTTTGCACTTACATGATATTTATTTATCATAAGATAAGTATAACAAATCAGTTAAAGACCTAACAAAAATAATGTACTAAATGCACAACAATGGCCTCTGCACTTGATTTTTCTCTGTAATACAAGGATATAACACTAGCACATTTTTCTTCGAAACACAAAGATATAGTAAATGGCCAAAAATTAGGATGCTTATGGTACATACAAAATCAAATAAAAAATGAAGTAACCTCACTAGGTGAGAATATAACATCTACCTAAAATTTAGGATGGCTACATGCTCAATGCAATGATAAAATTATGAACTCTTTAAACTATAAACCAGATACTGAACAAAACAAAGAATGAATCAAGAAAAAAAATTGTTCACAACATCTCTCTTACTTCTATTTAAATGTAGTTGGGCATGAAACAATTTCTTGAAAATATCCAGAGAGAATTTTATAGTTTTCAAGGCCTCGAAATTTCAACAAAAAAAACAAGAACTTGCTCAAATTGATCCTTGGTTTATAAATCATTTCTATAGGCCAGGTTAAACAAATCTTACCAGAGTGAACTTGAGCAAATGACTTTCAACATGATCAAAATAGGGCTTTGTCATCTTCCCTCGTACCATCTACCTGTTGCTGACAATAGAAAACAACTCAAAGCACCTAATTTCTAGAGGATGGGCCCCTGGAGTACTCTATAATTTGTTCTTGTGGACACATCTGCTATGGCATATAAGCAACAGGAGGGCAAGTCGTTGAGCATACATTGCAGCATCCACTGGCTTGCCAAAAATTATTCCAAGAGGTGCAATCTGTGATGTTGGATGCTGATGAGGAACATAATAATATGGTATAGCTTCGGCTGGGGTTCCAATAGGTACAGGTCCTCTGGGAATGCCAAGGCCCTCCTCCTTCAACTCATCTGTTCTAGTTATGGCAGCTGCAATGTCATTCTTCTGTTAAGTGTGTCAGTTATTTTCTTCTGTATGAATCCATGAGCGCAAGGTAAGCTCCAAAATGAACATTTCACAAGATTTTTCAAACATTACAGGTGCCTCAGCTGAAATCATCCTCACATCTTCATCTGCCTTCATAATTTTCTTGATTTTAGCCAACGACAAACTATGGTTCTTGAAATCTGATGTATGCTCTATATCATGCATCTGATTAGCCCAAAAATTTGTAACTGTTGTTGTTGATGATGAAGATATGGGTAAGCCAATTGATGTTTTGCAGCTAGCTAAGCAGTAGTTGTAGGATATGCAGTTGTAGGCTGGACAACAGAATGAATAGTTCCAACAATAGAGGCTGGAGAAATAGGTGCAATCAACTAAGCTGTTTGATAAGGCGTTGTACCATAGTGCATCTCAGGTAGACCACTAACAACCCCCATAACTTGCTATTGCTGGCCTGGGGCTTGTTGTTCCATTTTCTCACGTGAGATCTCCACAAAACCCTTGTTCATTACCTCTTTCTCCTCTCAATTCTGACTCGTGTTTCTTTTAAATCCAAACAAACCCCACAATTCACATTAACAATCGAGGAGAAACATGCATTACATATACAACATAAATTGGTCCATTCTAAGACCCCTATATTTCAACATTGAGAGACCACATTATTGTAAATTGAAATTCGTAGACAAGGCAATGCCTACCACATGGAAAGGCTTTGCAAACATCACAGGTGCCTCAGCTGAAATCATCCTCACATCTTCATCTGCCTTCATAATTTTCTTGATTATAGCCAATGACAAACTATGGTTCTTGAAATCTGATGTTTGTTCTATATCATGCATCTGATTAGCCCAAAAATCTGTAACTGTTGTTGTTGCTGCTATTTTTGTTGCTAATGAAGATATGGCTAAGCCAACTGATGTTTTGCAGCTAGCTAAGCAGCAGTTGCAGGATATGCAGCTGCAGGCTGGACAACAAAATGAACAGCTCCAACAATAGAGGCTGGAGAAATAGGTGCAACCAACTGAGTTGTTTGATAAGGTGTTGTACCATAGTGCATCTTAGGTGGACCACTGACAACCCCCATAACTGGCTACTGTTGGCCTGGGGCTTGCTGCTCCATTTTCTCACGTGAGATCTCCACAAAGCCCTTGTTCACTACCTCTTTCTCCTCTCAATTCCAACTTGTGCTTTGTTTAAATCCAAACAAACCCCACAACCCACATTAACAATCCAGGAGAAACATGCATTACATGTACAACATAAATTGGTCCATTCTAAAGCCCCTATATTTCATCATCGAGAGACCACATTATTGTAAATTGAAATTCCTAGACAAGGCAACGCCTACCACATGGAAAGGCTTTCTTAAAACTTTTCATATTATAAACTATCCCTTACAAATTTTTCCATTCCGATCTCAAAATATTTGACTTACTACAAATTCCTATGGCAGGCAACGTTGTGTACCTAAAAAAGACTTCAAATTGTAGGATTGACAGCCTTGAATTTCTTGTAAAATGCTTAACACTTAAACAAATCACTGCACTTCTTTAACCATTCAAGACAAGCACTTTAAATTTATTGAAAGGTTAATACATCTTTCTTAATTATTGAAATACTAATGAAACATGGCATATCAACCACTCATTTTTAACATTCACCTTACAATCCAACACTTACCTAATGGAGTCGGTAGAGGAATATCCCACAATAAACACACATAGAGTAGCAGTAGCTCCAATTGGTCTAGCTCCCACTTAAATCCACTTTTTTCTACAAAAATCCAAATCCAACGTTAAAAATAAAAACACAAAAATCCATCAAGTGCCCAAGCAACAATATTCTTTCAATGCTACAAAACACAAAACCTTGACTCCTCTAATTCCTTCAAATATAGATGAATGCGATAAATTGTGTTTCATAATCACTCTCGGTTCAGTTTTCCTTAATCCAGGCATAAGAAAACAACGAATTTTGCATCAATTTCTAGCAGAAATCGTGAATTTAAAATGAAATACACTGTTACGATTCTATCCTTAGAACACAATTTGCAAAATTCGATCTCCTGATGATTTACTAGCTGGGACCATGAACCCATAATGTTTCAAATTCATATTTCAGCAATCTAAATACCTCCTCGATAACTTATTATTGTCCCATACCCATCTAAAATTTTTCCATCCATGGATTATTAAAGCCCTCACATTCTATAGAATTAGTGTTACTAGCATAATAAAATCTTGTGCACGGAATTTCAGTGTAGTAGACTATCCATAACTTCATATTAGTATTTCAGATATCTTCATTGTTTTCAAAAACCCCCTATAATTACTTCTTACTTTCAAATACCCACTTAATGCTACCAAACCGTTACCTTTGAAAACCCTCACATTTTACAGAACAAATCAAATTAATGTCACAAAACCTACATTAGAATGTCTAGCCATCGCATCATATTTAAATTTCCAAAATTTTCATTACCTACATATTCCTCCTAGTTACTCCTTACTGTCCAACCTTGACTTCTAAAAATCGTTGCAAGACTGACTTTGTTTAATTAACACCACAATACCTCCCATAAAGAAACTTAATTAAGTAAACTATCTAGAGCTTCATTCAATACAAATTCCCTGTTATCTTAAGAGAGGGGAGCGGACAACGAACGGACCTTTAGAAGAAAACCCTGGTGCCGCGGATCCTACACTTTCCGCAAATAGGAAAAACTTTCTTTTCCACAAACCCTGTATCCAAATATTACCGTTTTCTTTAATATCTGAGGCACCCAAAACCCAAAAGATTTTCCCTCAAAAACAACAGGAACAAAAATTTAAAGCCCCATTGAAATGACTCCACTTTCGCTCCGAAACTTAGTAAACTCTGAGCATTGTAGACAAACAGAACCAACATAATATTTCTCATGGATACAATAGATCAAAAAACCATTACTTTGGAAACTCAAAACCCCTTAGGGTTCCAAAATGTTGCAAAAATATTGGAAAGAATATTACCTTACCACTATTCACAATTTTTAAATCTTTGGGATTTATGAGATGGCTGAGAACGTAGCCTTAATGTCCCTTTTTCCCGTGAAGCTGTTGAAACAGACGAAACTCCCCCAGCTTCTATCGCACAAAAGGCAAAGAACGAAGAAGAAATAGAATTGCTACCCTTGTCAACGAATGATATGATAAATCCCAAGCACAAATGAAAATAGGGTCTTGCTTCAACCTCGCACTATTGACTAGTCTCACAAGCAGCCGCATGTCTATCAAAAATACCATTATATCTCACAGAGTATGGAACACATAATGGCTGAAATTGGGGCGCGAAAATATGCCTGCCTATCTGTATATCACTTTCTAACAAAAGCGAAATTGACTTAGGCTTTAAAGCACCAATTGATGCTAACCCTACATAGACATAAAAATAGAATAAAATTCTCTTATACTTAAAAAAAAAAATTTGTAAAATTAAATTTATGTTAATTTATTTATTTCACAGTTTTTTGTTTTCTAAATTATGATTTTGTTTTCCTTTAAAAATTTTTATACCAATCACCTCAACATTTTTAACACAGTTATACATATTTCAAAGTGAATCATTTATTAGCCGCCCTAAGTGAAAAAGGAGGTTGGTAAAGCTCTATAACCTATCAAATTTGTCCATAATCTTATCATATTTGTTCATAATCATAAAGTTAGAATAATTGCTTGCCCATACATCAAGGCCACTAATCTCAACAAACATGACACAAACCACATGGCACATAATCATAGAAGCCAATGATTTGACATTAATCCACACAAAGCAAAAACAATGGATAACAATGTTTATAAATTCAATCATTGCTTGGATAAGGCTAGCATTCAACAAGGGTTCGTCACAGGATGGTCCCAAACCATCATTAGTAAGTTTAGGATCAAATATTGCAAGCTGCAACTATAATGAACTTGTTAAGCTTGTTTTTTTTGGTTTTATATTAAAATAGTAGTTAGGTTTAGTGTTAAGAATTTGTCATTTTAGAGTTTTAATGGATTTTTAAGTTAATGTTTTCAATTTTTTTTTTTATGTTTTTTGAAGGTTTATTTTCTAATTTTATTATTTTATGTTAGGTTATTAATTTACTTGTTAAGTGATTGATTCATATGATTAATTTTTATAAGTATAAGTGTGATCATTTTATTTTTTTATTTTTTTAAAGAAACTTTTTCTAGACATGCACTTCATCGAGGCTAAATCATCTTAACTTATATCTACTTTTGAACTAATATAAATCATCCTATGGTTATCCTCAAAAGAATTATCACCCATAGTCTTAGTGATGGTGTAAGGCATGTGTCAAAGTGGTATGTGCTTCTTATGGGAGTTTTTCAATTGCCCTTTATGCAAGTCCAACCATAACTGGTCAACAAACTGAAACTTATATGGAACCTAATGGATTGTGTATCTACTTGTACTTGGAGTTGGCAACTTCCTACAAAATATCACGAACTCATTATTGAATTTGTTGGATACATTCCTCAAAATTGGTTGTTTAATTATCTCATTCCAAGTATAGGAGGTATCTTTATGTGTTATACCATGAATATAGCTACATCAATTTGTTCCAATTGTTGGGACCCCAAGCACACCTGAAAAGACCTGTGGCCAATAGAAATATGAAGAGCTATGTCGAATTTATGTTAACAATATGGAGGTTTTCAACACATGTATATGGATGCTCACAATTGTATACTCTAAAGACATTTATAATAATCCTATTGACTACTAATTTTTATTTATAAATCTAGGGATGGAAGGTAATGGATTTGGTCAAGCTTGATGTACATCATGGACCAAATGTTAAACCAAAAAATACTAAGGATCCTATTATCCCTATCAAGAAATATGGTCTTTGGAAACCCAAAGTGAACCAAAATATGCTTGAAGAAGAACTTATGAGTGGATTTTGTTGCGACAATCTTCTTACAAGGTGCCAAAATTCCCATCCTAAGGAAGCAATCAACAACAACAAAAACACATCCGTTAACATGCTTGGTTGAGGGAAAACATGACATAAAATCGAAATGCACTAACTCCCAAGGATTATATAGAGTAGGAAAAGGCCTACAATTGGTGTGGATGGCCATTTCCTTTGGTATAATATATTTCTTCGACTAATTTCAGGCTTCGACAATAGAATGTAGCTCGTTTTCATAGGTTGGGTATCTTTCAAACCCATCATAGAGTGTTTGTCTATGATAGACCTTAAAATATTTGTGTCATGTGGGAACTACATCGACAACATGAACGATTGGCTCATAGGATCCCTGTTGTGTAGCCATTCATCGAATAATGGCATTGGAGATAACATTGTTTCCATAAAGGAGAGAACGAGAAATAGGCTCATGAAGACCATCAATATCTACTGGAGGTGTTGCAATTAAAGCAATAATGAATACAAAATTTGTGGTCAATAGAATAGGGATCATCAAGATGTTGAACCATTCAATGTAAATATGGTTTTTAGTGTTAGTGATCTAGTCACATAAAAGACCCCATAAATTTGTGCTTTGGGATAACCCCAAGATTGAATAAGTAATCCATAGTGAGAGGATTTGTTGACAAGGTGACAATGCCAACAACCCTGAGTTGACCCAAAGTGACAACTCGTGAGTCTTGCACAACTAGGGTGACAATTTGGGCATCAAAAGGAGGCATAATTGCACAAGTGGCAACATCTCACATTTAGGGCACTTGGCTACAAATCTTTATGTGTTTTTCCATTGAGGGTGCCTTAAACATTTCCCAAGGCACAAATCACATATTTGGAGGAATCTTGGATAACTTGTCACATTCCACTAACTTCATGCATGAAGAGGTCCTCCCATCCTTTAAGAATATTTTGGAGGATTTCATGGCATAGTCAAGGGTCACATGTATAAAAGAAGAATACCATAATTAAGAATATGAAAAATGCCATTTGTATCACGTGGAATAAAGGAGAAGGACATAGGTGAAGAGTACTCCATTTAGAAACATCTACAAGCTTGTTTATGTCTTCTTTCCAAACAAGAGAAGGTACCTTGTGACAAAAGGCCCAAATTGCCAACGGAGGGAGACTAGGGTAAGGGTTACTTTTTCTTTCACATGTTGAGAGAAATTCATGTATTTTAAGATATGTTTTGTTCTTGAGTTCACATAATTGGAAGAATAATTGCACAAGTGGAAACATCTCACATTTGGGGTACTTGGCTACAAATATTTATGCATGTTTTCTATTAAGGGCATCTTTCACATTCCCTACGACACAAATCAAATATTTGGAGGTATCTTGGATGAATTGTGACGTTTCATTAGCTTCACACATGAAGAGGAGTTCCCATAATTTAATAATGTTTTGGAGGATTTTCATCGCATAGTCAAGGGTCACATTTACAAAAGAAGAATTCCCAAGTAAAGAGGATGTAAACTATGTTGCAAAGGGATTGTTAGACATGCCAGGTGCTATGGCCTGTCAAGATGTAAAATATGTTACTTATTTGTTTTATGGCCATGTTTGGATGTGAACCTTGACTTGGTATCTTGTAACATGTTAAGTGGGATAAGTTGAAATTGGACATGAGTAGCCTGAGATGAGTTATATTTAGTTCTTAGGTGAACAAGCACAAACTAATTGTATTAACCGTAGCTTGGTTAGGTTGTTGTCATCGAGGCAAGACTTGGCTGGGTTCCCAAGTCCCAAAAAAAGTAAGGGTAGTTGTGAGGGCATGATAATTAAGGAGTGTCAGGGTGTGCCAAGGAATGAAAAGGCATGCTAACACATGCCAGATAATGTCAATGCATTTTTAGGAGCGCTGGGGAGTGCCAAAACTTCACAAGGGAGAAATTTGTCAAAATGCATGGAAATGAATGAATAAGAGGATGTGCGAAGGAGTGTTAATGAATTCTAAGTGTCTCAGGATGAAGTGTGTTAGGAGAAGGTCTGAATAAGACTTGTAGGAGGCAATCATATGGTTATAATAAGGGGCTAGACAAAGAAGTTTCAGACAAAGGGATACTTTGGGTTGGCACAACATTGTTTTTCTAATGACTTGATTGGGTATCCAAGTCGCAAAAAAAGTAAGGCTATCTACAAGGGAATGACAACTAGGGAGTACCACGGTGTGTCGGTGAATTTCAGGAAGTACTAACAATTTCTAAATAGTTCCAAGGCATGATAGAAATGCCAAGTTGTGTCAGGTGCCAAGGTGTGGCACAAACACATGCTAGAGAGTGTGAGGGCAAAGTGCTAGGGAAACACAAGGAAGCACTAGTTTCAAATGCATGGAAATGAAGTGTCAGTAAGTTCTAGGTGTGCTAAGTAGGGAATGACAAGGTATGATAGGTACTTCTAAGGCATGATAGAATTCTAGGTAAGCATACCAAGATGTTTCAAGCACCACGGTGTGCTAATGCGTGCTGAGGAGTGTTAGGGAGTATTAGGGAAACACAAGGGAGCACTAGATCAAAATGCATGGAAATGAATGAATAAGAGTGTGTGATAGGGAGTGTTAGCGAGTTCCAGGTGTGCTAAGGGCAGAGTGACATGGTATTCTAGGAAGTGCTAAGCCATGCTAGAGTGTCAAGGTGACATGCGTCGAAGATGTGACAAGTGCCAGGGTGTGCCAACATGTGCTAGGAAGCGTTAGGGAATGGCAGGGATTCAAAAGGGAGAACTAGGTCAAACTACATGGAAATGAATGAATAAGAGTGTCTGACAGGGAGTGTTAGCAAGTTCTAGGTGTGCTATGCAGGGAGTGACATGGTATGCTAGATAGTGCTAAGTCATGTTAGAGCGATAGGGTGGCATGCAGCCAAGATGTGGCAGGTGCCAAGGTGTGCCACATGTGCTAGGAAGTGTTAGGGAGTGCCAAGGAAATAGAAGGGAGCACTAGCTCAAATTAACGCATGTAAATGAACAAATGAGTTTGTGACAGAAATAGTCATTTGAGTTACATGTGAGCTAATGAGGGAGTGATAACGTATGTTAAGCAGTGCTAAGGCATGCTAAAGGTTGAGGAAACATGCAAATATATGCCAGGTGTTAGGGTGTGTCAATGTAGGTGAGAGAGTGTTATGGAGTATCAGGGAAACACAAGGGAGTGCTAGTTTAAAATTGATGGAAATGAATGAATAAGAGTGTGTGACAGGGAGTGTCAACGAGTTCTAGGTGTGCTGAGGAGGGAGTGACAAGGTATGCTAGGTAGTGCAAAGGAATTCTAGAGTGCTAGGGTGACATGCCAAGATGTCCTAGGTGCGAGAGTGTGTCAATGTGTGCCAGGGAGTGTTAGGGAGTTCCACAGAAACACAAGGAATAACTTGTTAAAAATGCATGGAACTGAACAGATAAGAGTGTGTGTTAGGGAGTGTCAACAAGTTCCAAGTGTGTTAAGGAGCGAGTGACAAGGTTATATGCCAAGTAGTGCCAAGGCATGCTAGAGTGCTAAGGCATGTTAGGGAGTGCTAGGGTGTGATAGTGAGTGCCAAAAAATGCCAAGGAATGTATGGGATGCTAACACACAACACATAATGCTAAGGAATTATTAGAAGTGCCAGGTGTTATGGCATGTCAAGACATAAACTATGTTGCTTAGTTGTTTCATGGCCACAGTTGGACATGAGCCTTGCCTTCTTAACTTGTTAAGTGGGATGAGTTGAGATTGGACATGAGTAGACTAAGATGAGTTATAGGTAGTTCTACAAGGCATAGTCTAGTTGTAGTAACTATAACTTCGTCAAGTTGTTGTAGTCGACGTAGGACTTGGTTGGGTTCCCAAGTCTAAAAAAAGTAAGGGTAGTTGTGAGGGTATGATCCTAAGGAGTTTCAAGGCATGAAAAGGAATGAAAAGGTGTGTTAACATATGTAAGACAATGTTAATGCATGTTGAGGAGTGTTAGGGAGTGTCAAGGCATCACAAGGGATAACTAGGTCAAAATGCATGGAAATGAACAAATCAGAGTGTGCACTAAGGAGTGTTAGCGAATTCCAGTTGTCCCAAGGATGAAGTGTGTTAGGAGAAGTTTAGAATAGTAGTTGCAAGAGGCAAGCCTATAGTTACAATAAGGTGTGGACAAAGCCAGACTTGGTTGGGTTCCCAAGTCGCAAAAAAAGTAAGGCTATATATGAGGGGATGACATCTAGGGAGTGCCAAGGTGTTCTAGGGAATTCTAGGAAGTAATAACACATGCTAGAAAGTTCCAAGGAATTTTAGGCATGGCAAGACATGCCAAGTGCTAAGGCAGACCAAGATGTTCTAGGCACCAAGGTGTGGTGCCAACACATGCTAGTGAGTGTTAAGTCCAAGTGCTAGGGAAACACAAGGGAGCAGTAGTTTCAAATGCATGGAAATGAATGAATAAGAGTGTGACAAAGAGTGTTAGTGAGTACTAGGTGTGCTACATGTTGTTGAGTGCTAGGATTTGCTGAGGAGTCCCAAAGCATGCCAAGGAATGAAACATATGCTAACATGTGCCACATTGTGCCAAGGGATTGTCACATGTGTCGGGTTTTATGGCATGTCAAGATGTAAACTATGTTGCTTTGTTGGATTACGACCACAGTTGGATGTGGGACTTGTCTTCATAACATGTTAAGTTTTATGAGTTGAGATTTAACATGAGTAGCCCAAGATAAGTTATAGGAAGTTCTTAGGTGAACGAGGCATAGTCTAGTTGTAGTAACTGTAACTTGGTCAAGCTATTGTAGTCGAGGTAGGATTTGGTTGGGTTCCCATGTTGCAAAAAAAGTAAGGGTAGTTGTGACAACTTGATAGCTAAGGAGTGTTAGGGCATGCTAAGGAATGAAAATACGTGCTACCACATGCCAGACACTATTAATGCATGTCGAGGAGTGTTAATGGGGAGTGTTAGGGTATAACAAGGCATAACTAGGCCAAAATGCAAAGATGAATTCTACAAACTTGGATAACGTCTCATCTTTCTTTTGCATGAAGAGATCCAACACTTATGTGAGAAGACATAAAAAAAAAAGGACAAAATATTTTTGTGTGGCAATGAAGGCTATCAAGAAAGGTCCATAGACATCAAAGTGGATCCTTTCTTGGACTACACGCACTTTGTTGTCCCAATCATGGAATGCAGATTTTATGTACTTCCCCAAGGTACATCCTTTGCATACATCATGCTACTCAAGTGCTCATTTAGGGAGGCTAGTGCCTATTTGTTTCATAATATTCAAGGTGCCATGATACAAATGGCCAAATCTTATGTGCTAAAGTTCACCTACATCGCGACCCTTCACTTTCTCTTCCTTAGTGCTTAATGTAGCACAATATTTCACATCTAACTTATACAGATTCTTCACACAAACCCCAATCTTCTTCACCTGTCCCGTGGCTATGTGTCTCAAGAATTATTTTCCTTTATTTAAGATCACATCATAACCACAGTCTTCCAAAACACCAACAAATATAAGATTTTTCTTTAGGCCTAGAACAAACATGACATCCTTGAGCCTGAGAGGAGAGCCTGACTCCCTCTAAAATGTGACTATACCAATACCAACCATGTTGTATCTTATGTCATCCCCTAGCTTGATGTGCACATGGAGATCTTTCTCCTCTAGGTATGCCCCATGTCCTCTAATTCTGCCACATTCCATTCTTGCACTTTCTTTGCCTTCATCTTTTAAATGCTTACTATATCAAATACTTAAAGGATCACATAGGAGTAATTACAAAAGTATCACATACTTATGATTTTAAATCAATCTACAATAAAATATTATGAATTTACACTCGGGATAGGGAGCAAGTAAAATGAGATAGACAACATTAAATTTTATCTTAATAAAGACATCGAAACTGAAGTTTTGAATTTTGAGTTGTGTCGAGTTATAATAATTTTAATATCCCTTATTATTTTTTCATTAATTTTTTCTTTTAAAGAAGAACAAATGGTTCTAAGAAGGATTAAATACTTAATTTTTCATGACAAATTATAAGGATTAACCAATTTAACATTGTAAACAAGCATATGATGTCTATGAACCCTATTAGAAAAAGATCCAATTATCACATAGATGGGTAAATTAAACATTCAAAGTACTATAGAAATGTGAGTACTAAAAGGAAAAAGCTATGGTAGCTACTCTAACATATATGGAAACTATAATATAAGAAAAAATGATATGTATATATAGATAACTGGGAATTATAGCCATGCATGTAGTAGGAATCACATGATCTATAATGAATAATGATAGAAATTTCCATTAACTTCATCTCATGTAAAGTATTAAAAGGAACACGGCGCAAAAAAAATGCTTCCATCAAAAGTTACAATGACTCTATGTAGTCGATAATTGTGAAGGAAAAGAAAATGGTCAATACAAATAACTAAGAGAGACTAAATGAGGAAGCCATTATAGGATTTAAGTACCTCAGTACAAACAACTATTCAAATCCTAGTAGGAATGAAATTACAACAAACACCCTAGAATTTATTGGTGAACCAAGAAATGTATGTGATCATCCATAGATATTCTTGGTAAAATAAGGAGTTCTGACCTAAAAGGTAGAAAATTTGTTTTATTTATTGAAGTCATCATAAAGTTAGAAATTATATTTCATCACACAAGAAATATTCTGCAGAAAATAATACCTATCATGAAATCATAAAAGGAATTAGAAATGAATTCTTTAGTGGTTTGTTTGCTTAATGAGAAGATAGTAGCTTAGTAGTTCACTAATCAAGGATTTCTCCACCATCACCTTCAAGTCAATGGGATGGTCGATAGGTCTCATCACATCGGAACTTCTATGACCATTACAGCCCTTATTCTGTCCGAATGGATCCTCCATCTGGAATAGGGCTAATTACAACTGGGCACTAAATGAGGACCATGGTTTTTGGGAGATCAGAAACGACAGTAACCCTATATTTTGGGAGGAGGCCTCAATGCAACATCCCAAACTTAATCTAAAGGAAATTTTATGCAATATTCAAACCTTTACCACCCATCTAGGTGTCGGACCTCACAGCTCAGCCTCTGTCACCTTCTACCCTTAATTTTGTGGATCAATCCCTTGATCGTAGATTTGGAATCTCCTCAGTAGGTCGTGGCTCTCTTCCACCTTCTTCCAGCTCTCGTGTCCCCTCTGTTGCTCAATTTAGGGAGCCCGTAGCTAATGCATCTGCGTGTCAACCAGCACTACCCTTCTTGGCCCCCCTATCATGAAATTTGACCGAGATCCCTCCCATTTCCGACGTTTTCTCATCTGAGCCTCTATTAGACTCTCCAAACCCTGTAACAAATCCTTCACTGAGTGACCCTCAACTTTCCTTACCTGATGAAAGGACCCAGAAAGGCAAAAGCAGAAGTGTTTGAAATCAAAGGCTATTGAGGTCTTTCTTCGTTTACTTGGAAAATTCAATCTGGAATGGCTATGAGGATTGTACAAGACCCATGGATTGGCTGCGGGAATTCCCACAGGCTACTAGTTGAGCTCAGAAAATTTCTCAAAGCAGCAAACATTACCCATATTGGCCAGATAGCAAACCCCAAGCATACAACATTAAATCAACAAGCATGGAAATCGGCCCATGGACTGAACATTCCACAACAATGGAATGCCTATATTGGGGCTCTTACTAAAGCTCACATCCAGTTGGGCAAAGGTGAACACGAGGCAATATGGGCGCTCTTGAAAGCTGGGAAATACACTCCTAAGGAAGGCTACCTTGTGCTAGCCGAAGCGCGTCGACCACAAGCCATCAACTCCTGGTGGAAGCACTTGTGGAAGCTCAAAATGCCTCCCGGGAACAGACTTCTCATGTCGACCATACTTAGAAACAAAATTCCCATAGGAGA
>APFE030615026.1:22639-87818 GCA_000404065.3 Pinus taeda | reverse complement strand
TGTACTCGGAAAACATCATCGGGACAGTTTTGAAAAACGTGCCTCTTGGCCCGCCTCAGCCCCTTTACAGCTTGTTCACAGTGATTTGTGTGGTCCACTTCCTGTTGCTTCATTCTCTGGCTGCAAGTATTTCTTAACTTTCATTGATGATTTCTCCAGACGCACTTGGGTATACTTCTAAAAACTCAAGAGCGAAGTATTTAACACATTTTTGGCCTTCAAAGCCTTTGTTGAAAAACAATCTGGACATCAAATTCTTAAGCTAAGAACTGATAATGGTGGAGAATATGTTAAAAACACATTCATCAACATTTGCACCGAAAATGGAATTCAAATGCAACATACTGTTCCATACACTCCACAACAAAATTGTGTAGCTGAAAGGAAAAATCGCACCTTAAAGGAAATGGCTAATTGTATGCTGCAATCTAAAGGACTCAGTCTTAGTTTTTGGGCCGAAGCAATTAATTTTGCAAATTATATAATAAATCGCACTCCTACTAAGGTTCTAAAGAATATCACTCCAGAAGAAGCTTGGAGTTCCATTAAACCAGATGTAAGTCACTTTCGTGTTTTTGGAAGTGAAGCATGGGCCGATATTCCAGATGAAAAGCATAAAGCTTTAGAACCTAAGAGTGAGAAATGTACTTTTGTTGGATATTCTGAAGATGTAAAAGGTTATAGACTTATTCCATTTAAGTCCAAAAATGTTATCATTAGAAGAGATGTAAAATTTGATGAAAATAAATCGGCCTGCGATCCTAGTCCGGCGGATGTGCCACCTCTTCCTATCTCTTCTACTTTTGAAAACATTTCTTCTTCAGATGATGAAAGTGAGGATGATAATCCTCCACCACCTTCTCAGGATCCTCAACTTCCAAGATGGTTCCGTGCTACTCGGGATGCAGCAGGTGATCTGCCCGGTGATCCTACAGATCAGCGACGTACACGTTCTCAGTTTGAAAGAGCCTCTTCTTTACTGGCTCAAGCTCCAGTAAATCATGATCCTGACACTTTTGCAAAAGCTTCAGGCCATCCACATTGGGAAGCAGCTATGAATGAAGAATACCATTCATTGTTGGCAAATGATACATGGGATCTTGTTCCTCTACCAAAGGGACGCAAACTTGTTAGATGTAAATGGGTTTACAGAACAAAGTATGGACCAGATGGGAAAGTTGATAAACATAAAGCTCGTCTTGTTGCTAAGGGCTTTTCACAGGTTGAAGGCATTGACTACACTGAAACCTTCTCCCCCGTTGCCAAAATGAACTCTATCCGCCTTGTTCTTTCCCTTGCTGCCTCTTTAAAATGGGAAGTCCATCAGATGGATGTTAAATCTGCCTTCTTGCATGGGGACTTGCATGAAGAAATCTAATATGGAACAACCCATTGGCTTCATCCAAATAGACTCCAACCTTGTATGTCGACTTAAGAAATCTCTTTATGGTCTCAAGCAAGCTCCTCGGGCTTGGTATGCCAAAATGAATAGCTTTCTTTTAGAATCTGGCTTTTCTAGGTGTTATTCTGACAGTACTGTCTACACCAAGAAAGTGGGCAACTCTCTTATCATCCTTGTTCTTTATGTTGATGATCTTATTCTTAATGGTAGTGATCCCAACCTTATAAACCATGTGAAGTCCAGCCTTAAAAATAAATTTGAAATGATAGAATTAGGACACTTACACTATTTTCTCGGTCTTCAAGTCTTGCAATCCAAGGAGGGTATTTCCCTTTCCCAGTCCAAGTATGCTTGTGATATTCTTCGTCATTTTCACATGGAAGAATGTAAGCCAGCCCCTTCTCCCTTTCAGTCTGGAGTCAAACTTTCAGTCTCTTGTACTTCTCCTGAAGTTGATGCTACCTTATACCGTCAACTTGTAGGAAAACCCTTGTATTTAACCCATACTCGTCCTGACCTTTCCTTTGCTGTTGGCCTTGTTGCTCGTTTTATGCAAAACCCCCGTGAAAGTCATTGGAAAGCAGCTAAAAGAATACTTCGTTATGTTCGAGGTACAATACAGTTTGGGATTCATTACAGTACCAAAGCAGCTCCTCTATTAGTTGGTTTCACTGATTCTGATTGGGCTGGTGACCCTGATGATCGGAAGTCTACTGCCGGTTATGTCTTCACTCTTGGTTCAGGACCTATTACAAGGGCTTGTAAGAAACAGGCTGCCATTTCTCTTTCGTCAGCAGAAGCAGAGTATCGTGGTGCCGTGGAAGCTAGTAAGGAAGCCTTGTGGCTTCGTCAGATCCTATCAGAATTGGGTTTTGAGCAGCAGCATCCGACTACACTTTGGTGTGATAATCAAAGTGCCATTCAGCTTTGCAAAGATCCAGTTCAGCATCAGCGCAGCAAACACATTGAACTTCACATGCACTTCATCAGAAAGCTCATTCATGACCATGTTCTTGAAGTGCAATATTGTTCAACAGATGATCAGGTGGCAGACATCTTCACAAAGGCTCTCACAGAGGCGAAGTTCACTAAACTTCGATATATGCTTGGAGTTCAGGAAGTTGTCACTAAGGGGGGATAGGCTCTAGTGCCTCCTTCCTTCTCCTATTGTGTCATATTGGTAAATCCTTCAATCCTATCCCAAGTTGTTCTTAAGGGGGGATGTTAGGATATTCCGACACATAGGAAATAGTTAAGTTCAACTTGGTCTAGTATAGAGTTAGGTATAGAGTTAGGTAAAGTGTGTTTCTTTACTGTTGTACATTTTGTAACTTACAATCCGACGGACATGATATGCAGTGATCTGATGGTTCACTCTCTCCTCGGTATTACCGACACTTGATCCGTGGCTTGACACCCGATTGGTCCATGAGTTCTATTTAAAGCGCATGGAGGGTCATTGTTCGGGTAATCCATCTATGAGAGAAATCTTATGTAAATTTTCATTCTTTGATTAATAAATTGCCTGAAGTGGCCACGTTGGCTCAGGCCGTGGACTGTTTCCCTCTTTGAGGGCTTTAACCATGTCAAAAATACTGGTGTATTGATTTGAGATCTGGTTGTGAGCGGTGTCCTCTTGGTGTTCTTTCTGAGGAACTTACCCTGTAAATTCCTACAAAAATTAGATTTATAGATCAATGAAAAGATATTGTTTTCCTTCATGAAAATGATAAGGTTGTCATGTTTGATAATACTGAAAATTGTTTTTGTTTAAGAAAGGCTTAGACTATGAAATTGAGGCTGGGAGAGACAGTATGCCAGAATTCGAGTCATAATTTCTCATGGTCGAGGAATTTACAGCCAACACTCTGATAGTAGAAGCTTATACTGCTCTATGCATTCCTATTAATCAACAACCAACTGTTCTTTCATATCAGAATGAAGGGAGTACTTGTATTTTTGTTGTTGGATCTCAAGACAAGCTAGTACTTCAGGATTTTCAAGATCCCTTCATCATTCTTTTGCAAGCATTAGAAAAGATGAATGTTGCCTGGTTCGTTAGCATAAGCCTTGGTTTTAGATGTTATTGTGAGTTTCCTACTGGTACATTGTTTGACGTGCTCGGGGAAAGTGAGAGCAGAATTTCAGTAAGTAGCCATCTACTGGATTGGTTACATTGAAAGGCTCACTTCACATGATTGTACATATTTCATCAGTAGGCAGGTGGTTGTCATCATGATTTGAAGCCCTCAAAACTCGATGCTTTGCTGCCATTAAAAAGCTTTGTAAGTACTTGTTTTAGTTAAGTAAGTCTTTAGTCATTTTCAAGATAGTTTCAGAGTCATTTTGTGTCGTCAAGTAGTCAATTTTCAGTCATGTAATTTCAGCTTGAATTTTTGACTCCATGCCTAATGGATAAGTTTATTAGGTCTACAGTGTTCTTAGCACCTCCAAGAAGATACCATCCCAATGGGGGCCAATGTTAGTGTCATCCTTTGAAGCCTTCCACCACTGATCAAACATGCTCTTACAAAATGGTTTTAGGGTTTCAAAGTAAAATTTTGTCATTTCAATGAGTCTTCAAGTAAAATTTGGTCACTAGGTATTAGGTCTATGATTTGTTTTCATTCCTTCCAAATTTTTATAAGTGTCGGTCCATGTCACCATTTGAATGAGTGTACCATCATTCAAAAATTTGTCATCATCATTTCAAGTTCCAATGGGTCATTTTACATCTTGTTGTGCTTCAGTTGTGCTCAGGTAAGGCTCATTTCCCTCTCCTAGAGTTTTTGTTTCTGAGCAATAAAAATGAATTTCAAAAAAGTGAGAGAGGTTTGTGTCCAAAAAAGGCCAAGGAAGAAAAAACTCCTTCACTTTTTACATAGGTGTCATGGTTTTAGAGAAATGTCAAAAATACATTTGCCTCAATAGGTTTTTCCACCTCTAGAGTGACCTTGGTAAAATCAAGAGTTCTCCTAGCCTAGTTGGCCAAATGACTTACTTGATGAGTCAAATGATAACTAGACACAAATATCTTTCCAATGAGATATCATGAGCTCAATTTGGATTTGAGGAAGACCTTCACAAGTTGACTGCAACAGCACTCTGCATTTAGGTAGCCTCGTTTTGCACATTTTGACCAGTCTTAGGAGATGTGACGTTTGACAGGGAAAATGAACTCCAAACTGAAAAATTCAAGATGTTCGGGAAAGTAGACTCGAAAAAATTTCTAAAAAGTTATCCTAAAACAAATTTAGACACCAGGAAGCCCTCCATAATGGGGTTTGAAAGAGGAGTTGCACATAGAATCAGTGGCGCTACACATACAAATTTTGACACAGGAAATTGCAATAGGTGCACAGCGCCACTAGATCTACGCTTTTGATTAGGGCACCTATTGGAAGAATGGCTTGCATATTTGGATTCAGTATGAAAAAATAAGAAATCCCAAAAAGTTTCATCAAATTTTCAGCAAATCTTGGTCACCTAAAGGTCAGAAAACCATCAAAAAGTGACCTCTCTGCCACTTTTTTGACACACAAGAAGCAGTCTTGGGAGATTCCATTTTTGAGGGGGAAAATGACCTCCAAGTTTTGAAATTAAAGATGTTACAGAAACTATATAGAAATACCATTCCAACTACCAATCTTTGGTTCAATTTGGTTAAGGGGAAGGCCCCCAAAACTGGCTTGGAAAAAGCGTTGCGCATAGGATGGATTTTGCCAGTTTTGCCCAAAAATCAAAATTTCGCCTTGTTTTTCTATAATTTGAATTTTTCTTTCCTTTTGGATGAATCTATGTATTTAAATTATGCTATTGTATGTAAAGGTAATTGAAAAATTACTCTTGAGGTTAGATTCATCATTTTGAGGTGGTTTGGGGTTGAATGAATCAGTTTCCATGGTTTTAGAGGCAAGCTATTCCACTGCCTATATTCCTATTCTTAGTTTAGATATGGTTTAAACCACCCATCTTCTCATGGATTCGACCCCTGATGGCTAGCACAGGTGGTTTGGTATGTATATTATGTACTTTCTTAGTAATTTGTAAATTTTGGACTCTTTTGGATGCTTTGAGCTTCATTGCACATCATTTCTACAGTTTGGAAAGGAAATAAACCAGGGTTTTGTAGCTATTTTGTTGGGATTCTTGTGGTAATGTGTCTTGGCATTGTTTCTTCCATTGTTATTTAGTTTCTCTCATGTGTTATATGTGCCAACATCTATTTCTTTCTTCTTAACTAAATGAATCAAGATAGATAGGTGGAACACATTGATATCAGTGCTCTGCCTTGGGATTGCATTTAGTTTTTAATGTTTTCTGCTATTTGAAGAGAATTCATGACCTTTGCATGCCCTCCTCAGCCTCTCACCAGTCTTATACATACCATCTCACTCAATTTCCAAGTGCTTAAACACCTACCTACCTCACCCCAAAGAACACCTTGCATTCCTGACTTGATTTCCCGAACCCAAAGTTGCCTGCTCCATTTGATCCAGTAATAGAACCAAAAAAAATCAATCAAAAACCCTAGAGCTACTATACCTAGCCTAAAATCCATATTTGATTCAGTCATCTCCACTGAGATTGACAAGGAGAGAGCCCTCTCTCGACCTAGTAGGGCTAGTTACCATGTTAAGCATGGTTTGTGGTTACCCTTGAATTGCCTCCCTTCAACCTGAGGTCAATCTAGGCTCTAACAAACTCCATAATAAAAATAACCCACAAGTAAATTGCAAATTAGTGTATAAGAATAGTACAATTGAATCTTCTTAGGTCACAAAGAGTTTGATTTCTTGGCACCAATTCATGTTTGGGATTGAGTTAGCACTACAATGGCGTTGAGCATAGAGAGACTCAAGTATACTTTAATTACTTCATTTTTTTCATCTATGATAATGATAAAAACGAATGTTTTCATTCAATTTCAAGGAAGTTATGCATGGGATCCCTAGAGGAGGTTTGACATAATGTACAAAAATAAATGTAATAGGTAATAATATGTGTATGTCTCTATGGACATGTGAATACACACACATGCAACTAGGATGTGTGAGCATACATTTCCATGGTTGTTGAGCACAAACACACATGCATTCTCCCTTTCTATGTGTAAGCATGGGACATGTGGGGAAAGTGAAACGCATGCACATAGGCATATGCATGTGCATGTTTTCATGTGTTACATAGATTATAGATTTAAGATCTTCAACTTAATAAAAAAACATGCTAAATAGTGTAAGCGAAAATAAAATGTCACGAGATAAGTGCATGTGCATATTTAGGATTAGGATAAAAAATAAAATTCATCAAATATTAAGTTGTTAAAAATATATTATTGGAATCTAATAACTTGTACCTCAAGGAAGTAAGGATATATACATAGTCAATAAATAAGAAGAACCTAAATTTATGCATAGATGAATTGCTTAAAAATATGCTTGAAAAGATTTCAACTATAATAAAAAATGCCCAATATATTGATTTTATAAGGTATATTGTTGCATTGAAGTCTATCTATTATAGAAGATAATTTTCTAGATTTCCTTTTGTCTTCATTTTTTTAGTCAAAGTGAGATATATTGAGGCTTAGTATGATAAACCTCATGAAAGCTTATAAAATCTAATGAATTTTAATGTTTAAGGGTATATTAGTTCCAACTTTATTTATCTAATTGTAAAAGGATGAAACTTAACAAACTTTGGTCATCTTAGGCCTATAAATCCCTAAATCTATGACTCACACACAAGTTATCAATTTTGAAAAGCACTTATAGCATAAAATTCAGAACGGCCCAAAAATTGTTAAGTGATTTTTTGTATTTTCATAAAACCTCCCAACTATTTTGAAACATCTTTGACTAAGGTTTAGTAAGAATTGTCATTCAAAAACTAATTTTTGATCATTTCTTGATAGAAATATTTAACAACTAAACCCTAGTGCAACTAACCTCACTAAAAATAAGTAGAACACAAAAATGAAAACAATCCATAAAGCATGAGAAAATTGATTTCATATTTTTAATGATGAACAACATCATCAAATGTCATGTATGACATCATCCACTTTTATGTAGTTCTAAACTTTATTATTTACTTTATTTTTTTGTTTAGTTCCATGTCAATCTGAAGCATCATGTAACATTCAAAATTTTATGTGGTGTTTGGGGATGAATGATTTATCATCAATGAATCACTATTCAACTTGTATATTTCCATATTTCCTTGTATGAACTAAGTATCAATATATCAATAAAACATTTCATGTGATTTTCTTTTCTATTTCCTATGAATGTGTAGGCCAGATTTCTTTCCCATTGTTGGCTTAGCAACTCTTGTTTCTATGAACTAATTTGATTTCCTATCAATTCTCATTTGTTTTCTTTAGGACACTTAATTTTACTTTATTTCTTGATCCCATGCAAGCTATAAAATTATCACCAAACCCATGCCAAATAGATTTGTGTATGTAGTGTTACAACTAATGTTCCAGGAACAAGGGAATTAATATAGCATAAAAAAATATAGAAAAATACTAAAAGAAAATATATTAGACCATTAAAACTCATTATGCTGAACCACACTAGTTGGTTCGAAACGCGTCGGCAAAATTCTTTCATATGTGATTTACGCTGAAGCTCTCCATATAACTATGACAAATCACAGAAGTCTCAATTCTACAAATGCTGAAGCTTTTAAAATCTTTAATTGGTCCTATTTTGTCTAGTAAAAATTTAATAGACAAGGATTATAAATCTTCTTGTTAATTTACAATTATATCTAATTGTATGAATCCTTCCATGTATAATAGGGATTGTTGTATAGTTAGCCTACCCCACCAATAATCTTAGTAAAAGATTTGCGAACATTAAAAAAATGAAAGACAAATATGCTCATTTAAATTTCTAGCTAATTATCAAACATTCTAAAGACTTTTAATGTACATGCAATGGTCATAAAATAAGTAAAAATACATAAATTTAAATTTTTGAAAACAAAACTCTAATAAATTTCCTAAAACAAAACTCTAATAGGAATACCACATCAGTGAAAAATAAAATTAGTTTAAATTTGAGTTTATAATTGTTGAATTGTTTTAATATGAATTTATTTTATATTATTATATTATATTATATATATATATTAATATAATATAATATTAATATATATATATAATATATACTATAATAAATATGATAATTCTCAAAAAGTACAAGTGTTAAATTGAAGAGGTAAGAAACTGCCTATGTAATTTATTATGAATTTATTTTTAATTTATGTTTATTTTAATTTTATTTTAGTTTAAAATTTAACTTTAATTTAATTTTTATTTATTTTCATGCTTTTTCTTAAATTCAAAGAAACTCAAAATGTAAATGTCATGATTTTATTTTAATTTAATTTTATTTTTAATTTTGATGTATTTGAACCAAATATAAAGAAGAAAAGAGGTGAATGAGTACATAATATTATTTATTATTTATTTAAAAATAAAAATTTATAAATTATGATTTAATATTTTGTTGGATTGTGGTGTTCTCAATTTTAAAACTAATTGGATTTGTTTGTTTAATTTTATGATTATTTTAATTAGTACTTATATTTACATTTTTATAAAAATAACTAATTGAATTTTACTATTAACATATAATCAATACATATACATATACACACACACACACACACACACACACACACACACACACACACACACACATATAGATATATATATATACACTTACACATACACACACACACACGCACACACATATATACATGTGTGTGTGTGTGTGTGTGTGTGTGTTTATAAATTTTAAAATTAAATTTGGTTTTTGTTTGTTTTCTTTTCATTATTTTATCATAATTATTAGTTTACATTTTTATAAAAACAACTAATTTAATTTTCAGACTAGGAGGTAACTCCTCAAATCAAATAATGTTATTTATTCAGGTTTTTCATTATTATATACAAGTGGGAGTGAATGATTAGTTCATCTCCTGGTGACTCTCCATATTTTTTATTATTTATTTATATTAATTGCAGTTTTTCACCCAATCCCTATGATTAGATGTCAACATTCCCCCTCTTAATCTTAAGGGATGTTGGTAAGTCCAAGCATTATTATGAATCTTTCAAGATTTTCTCTTCTAAGCGCTCTGGTGAAGATGTCTGCAATTTGCTCTTTAGTGGAACAATGGAAGAGATGGATTGTTTTGGCCTCAACATGATGTTGAATCAGATGATATTTAATATTGATGTGCTTTGTTTGATCATGGAACTTTGGGTTCTTGGCCAACTTTATTGCTGAGATATTGTCAATCATGAGTGGAGTTGATTGTACTTGTTTTACCTGCAAATCTTCAAGAATTTTCCTGAGCCACACAATTTATTTTGTTGCCTCAGTTGCTGCCACATATTCTGCCTCTGTTGTGGAATTTTCTGGAGCTGATTGTTTGTGTGATCTCCAAGAGATAGATCATGATCCAGGACTCATAGCATAACTTGAAGTAGATACCCCAGTTTCTTTGTCTCCAACAAAGTTTGAATCAGAGTATCCAATCAAGCTGAAATCGCCCACCTCTGTATATTTGATTCCAAATTCTTGAGTTCCCTTCAAGTATTTTAGAACTCTTTTTGCAGCAAACCAATGTCCTTCACAAGGCTTTTGCATAAACCTAGAGATGATTTAAATAGCAAACAAAATGTCTGGTCTGGTAGTAGTTAGGTAGTTGAGACTTCCTACAATCTATCTATACTTTGTTGCATCCTCAAATTCTTTTCCCTTAATGGATGTGAGAATTAAGTTTTGTTCCATTGTAGTAGTCAGAGGATTGCGTTCAGTCATGCCAAACCTGTTCAACAGATCTCCAATGTACTTCTTTTGTGAAAGGAATATGGACTTCAGATGTTGAGTTACTTCAATACCAAGATAGTAATGAGCATAGCCCAAATCAGTCATTTCAAAACCTTTCCTCAATTCCTTGTTTATGGATGAAATGTAGCTTTCATTATTCCCTATCATGAAAAGATAATATACATATACCACAAGATATACAACTATTTTGATAACCTTCTTGACAAACAAATTTTCATCATCAAGATCATAATGTTTGAAATTGAGTTTCAGAAGATATTTAGTTAATTTTTCATACCAAGCTCGCGGTGCTTGTTAGAGGCCATACAAGGATTTCAAAAGTTTGCATACTTTATGTTCATGTCCTTTCATAGAAAATCCTTCAGGCTGGGACATAAAAACATTCTCTTCTAGATCTCCATTCAAGAAAGAAGTTTTACATCCATTTGATGGACTTTCCAACCATTGTGAGCTGTTAGGGAAAAGAGTGTCTGAATGGTATATCACTTTGTTGTGGGGGGAAAAGTCTCCTCATAATCGACCCCTTCCTTCTGTGTAAAACCTTTTGCCACAAACTTGGCTTTGTGCTTGTCAAGTGAGCCTTTAGCTTTATACTTGTTCTTGTAGACCCACTTGCAACCAGTTGGTTTGGTTCCATTTGGAGGATCGACCAGCTTCCAGGTGCCATTCTTTATCAAGGAATCATACTCTTTTTGCATCACTTATTTCCATTCATCATGAGAAGCATCTTCTTTGAAGGAAGTTAGTTCAAAATCTGTAAACAAATTCAATTCACAATCATAAGAAGCATCCATATCAATAGGTGAATCAGAGTCATCTACATCACATCCATTTTTCTGGCTTGAATTTCTAGTTCCTGTCTTTCCAACCTCATTAGGATGAACACTTTCAAGTGTCTCTGTTAGCCACTTTGGGGACCTTTCTCAGATGGTTCAGGTTGCTCTGTTGATTGAGTTGGGACTGAATCAAGATTGAGTCTCACAATTCTGTAAATCACGTCACTCAAGGTATCATCCATTGTTGGAGTTTCATGCAAGGGAGGGAGTGCTTTAGAAGAAGATTCCATAGATTGATCTAGTATAGGAATCCGCCCTTCAAGATATGGAATATGATTTTCAAATTCTTGAAATGACTTTTCATTTGTGAATCTATCCAAGTGATCAAGTTGCTGCTCAACAACCTTGTCAGTTTTGGATGATTAAAGAAAGATTACATCTCTAGATACAACAAACTTTTTATTGACTTCATCATAGTGATGGTATGCTTTGGAGGTGTTTGAATACTACGGGAGGATACACTTACGACTTCTTGCCCCAATTTTGTTTCTATGTACCTTTGGTATCAAGGCATAACATGTGGAACCAAAGACCCTGAGATGCTTTACCAAAGGAATGTGCCCATACCACATTTCATAAGGAGTATTGCTTCTAATAGCATTATATTCAAATCTATTTTTACATATATAGCACATAGAACTACATCAGCTCAAAACATCAATTTTACATTTTTGAAAAACATCATGGAGCGTACCATATTTAAGATTGTCCTATTCATTCTTTCAGCTACCCCGTTCTGTTGAGGATTATAAGGCACAGTTGTTTGATGTCTGATCCCATGTTGGTAAATACAGTTTTCAAATTCATTTAAAGTGTATTCTTTTCCATTATCAGTGAAAATAGAGCCAATATGAGATTGTGCATCATTTTCAATCCATGTATGAAAGTTCTTGGATGTTTGAAAAGTGTCATATTTGTTCTTCAATAAATAAAACCAACACATTTTGGTGTAGTCATCAATAAATGTCATCATATATTTATTTCCATTTGTAGAAGGAACAGGCATTGGACCACATAAATTTGAATGAATGAGTTCAAGTTTTTTATGCGCTCTTGAATGTGAATCTTGAAATGACTGTTTGATATACTTTCCTAGAATGCAAGCATCACATTGCTTAAGTTTCCTAGGAATTGTAGGCAAACCAGTAACACCATTTTTCTTCAACAAGAAGAGGTTGTCATAGTTCAAGTGTCCAAATTTATCATGCCATAATAAACTTGATGGAAAAGTACCTTCTTCATAATGAAAATTGTATGAGAAATTGTGTGCATGAGCAGAGGTACCCTGTAGCTTGAGAAGCCTTTCCTCTTCTATCCCTTTCATGAAAAGTGAGTGGTCTGATGCTTTTCTCACCTCGAGCTTTCCATAAAACATATGAATGGAGTGTCCTTACTAGAAAATGTGGACCAAGGACAATAAGTTTCTCCTCAGTTGTGGGAGATATAGAACATGATGTAGAAGAAAGTCTGGAAAACCAGGCAACTTGATCTTGATTGTGCCAAGCCCTGGTGTCTTGAGTTTTGATTTCTCTGCAAAGCGTGGGAGATATAGAACATGATGTAGAAGAAAGTCTGGAAAACCAGGCAACTTGATCTTGATTTTGCCAAGCCCTGGTGTCATGAGTTTTGATTTTTCTGCAAAGCATACTGCTCCATCAACATTGCCAGTAAATTTTTCAAAAAAACCTCTTCTAAAAGTCATGTGGCAAGTTTCTCCTAAATCAAGCAGCCAATCATTTTTCCAAGAAGCAAGTGAAGAATTAAATAAGCCTTCATTTACTCCAATATTACAGTGTGCCACAACATAGTGAGTAGATTCAAGTGCTTTACCTTTTTCTTTGTCATTATTTTTACCTTTAGATTGATTTCTTTCCTGCTCAATTCTATCCCAAGGAAACCTGCATGTGGATGCATCATGTGATCCATCTCTTTTGCAGCGTACGCAATGCAAATCTGATTTTTCTCCTTGAGAGTGTCTGCCCCCCTGGCAAGTTCAGAAGACTCAAGAGTTGTCTTCTTCCTAAAAGCTTTCTCTCTTTCAGAAAATTTTTCACAAGGGAGTCAAATGTAATATCTTTGAGGTTTCCATTTGCTTGCAACGACTCAAGATAATTTGAGTAAATGGGATAAAGTGCCTTGAGAAAAGCTATTAGAGGAATATCTAGTTAAATATTAGTGACTTTGATATCATGCATTATAGATTTTACTCCTGATGCAAGAGCAAGAGGATCATTATTTTGTAATTCAAGGGTGAAGAGTTTAATCATGAGTTGAACAACTTCAAGTGTAGAGTGTGAGTCATAGCGTTCCTTTAGTTCTTGTAAGGCTTAGAAAGCATTTGAAAATGGTGAAATATGTCGACTCACCTCTTCACTTACTAATTTTGTAATCAATACATAGGCCTTGTTGTTCTTATTTTCCCAAATGGTGAATTCCTTGTCTTAGGTAGGTTGTTTTGGCTCTTTTTCTCCATCACCAACACACACTCCTTTCCACAATTCATTGAAAATGAGGGTGTGTTTTATCTTTTGGTACCACTCAGGATAGTTATCCTTGCTAGTGAGAACTACTCCCATAATAGATATGATTGAATGCATTATAAAATTTGTGTACTGTGGAAAAAAAATACTTTTGTTGCAAAATTTTACTCTTAAAAAAATCTGATTCTAATATATGAAGATAGAGGTATTATAGAAACGTAGTTGAATTAATACCAAAATAGGTAAAAATTCTAAAATCAAAGGAAAAAAACCTTAAAACATCAATCAGGTGGTCAGCATGACTGCCCCACCTGCCTCTCTAATCTTCTTCTCAGCTAGCTTAGAAATAGGCTTGGCCTTCACGACAATGGGTTGCGAAGGAAGCTCACCCTTACCCAATACCTTTAAAAAAAACAACAAACTGAGTGACATTTATTAAAGGAGCACTGTCGGGGGTGGCCTTGGCCTTGACATCCTTAGGTCGTAGAGACCACAGCTTGACAATATTAACGATAGGATGGTGATAATGGTTCCTCAGCTTGTGGAAATGCCTCATACCAACCTTACCAAAGTAGTCGAGACAACGTTATACATGGGCACAATGGAGCAGCATCATATGCATATAAACGGAGCAGCAGCATATGTCTATCAACGAAGCAGCAGCATATGCATATTACACCATAGCCAGTAGGTGGAGAGGTTGCATTGTATATTTTACACCTAAAACATTCAATGCAACAACTTCTTCATATTCATGGGAGCACATTCAGCTCGCTACCTTTCATTTTTACTAGACAGCAATGCACCAGGGCCTCGGTAACAGAGGCCACTCATACAAGTACAAAAGGCCACCTAACTGATCCTTTTAAGTGCAATTTAATAGTTTCATGGAGCAATGCAATCAAGAATAAAGATTTAGCAGTCCAAAGAGAAAGTATGTAGAGGAGTCTCAAATGAGTAGATTTAGATGTATTGAATGGGATGGAGAGCGGATGGAATTCACAGCAAAAGGGTATATACCACAGCTTAATAAAATCACAATATAACGTTGCTCGGTGCCCAAAAATAATAGTGTTCTAACATAAGACTATGACATGCAGTAACGCACTTCAACGAATGTATTAGACAATGAATGAGATTTCGCGGGGATTTGACAGAGATACCAGCTTGTAAAAGATGCAAAACTTAGGTAGAATAGGCGTTAGGGAGTTACAACCAAAGGGAAGCCAAAAATGGCGTCAGCTCTGATACCATGTTAGACCAGGAGGTAACTTCTCAAATCAAATCATGTTATTCATTCAGGTTGTTCATTATTATATACAAGAGGGAGTGATTGTTTAGTTCATCTCCCGGTGACTCTCCATCTTTTCTATTATTCATTTACATTAATTACAGTTGTTCACCTAATCCCTATGATTAGATGTCAACATTAGTTTACATAAATTATAATCATAAATTTTGATTTTATAAAAAATAAATAAATAAAATAAAATAGTTTACTCATGTTAAATGCATATAGTATATGTATTTTTATTTAATATTTGTATAAATATGAGGGTGATTGAGTGTTATAATTATTTGTGGATTTTCATTTTTGTTGTAATTTAGTTTTATTTGAATAAATTTAAAATTTTTTTAAAATTTGATTAATATTTTGAATATTGGGAATGAACAAGTGCGAGGTCTCATTTATCACTCTAATGAAGAAATAGATTTTAAGCAAAAGTATTATCTTTTTGGAAAGGACTAAAAATCGCAATATCAAGGGAGATAATTCAGCTAATTATCTTTGGTGATTAGATTATAGTTATAAAAAAAAATCCATAAAATCAAAGATCAACTAGAAAAGGACTTGGGTTTGTTGTATTTTAGAATTTGGTTGCAAATTCAAAAGTTTGAAATCATTGTTTTCTACCATATCAAAAGGCACAATAATCAATGTGTTAATGAACAAGCCAACAAGGGAGTAGCTCTAACACAAGGGATAATAATTGACGACTATGGAGATGCATTTTTTTCATATTGCATAAAGAATGTATCAAATATGAAAAGGATCAACATGAATAAAATAAATTCCCTTAAGGCTTCAACTAGATTGGAATCATATCCTATTTGGCCACTTGTTGACAACTCTAATCCAATTTTTATGAGTAGACTTGGAGAATGGCTATATTGCTAGTTGGATTGTGTTGATAGATCAACAAGCTAGGAGGACAAGGCAATCAATGGCATGGTTATGGATAGGTGGAGTATTATCTCATAGGCATTTATACTAAGAATAAAGGAAGAGAATGTTGGTGAACCACAAGCCCTAAAGCAGTTAATATCACATGATTTTGGTAACATGAAGAAGAATTTAGCAATGGAAATTCATGTCAAGAGTACTCAAGGACACGATGACAAAATTTAATGTGAAGAGTATGATCTTAAGATGGAAGAGCCTTAGTAAAGGGTTATAAGTGGTGTTTGACGGTAATGGAATTTCCATTGGTATATGATAGAGTTTGAGCATCTTGCAGAATGGTAAATCTAAGTAAGGAGGGTCATGGAGAGGATATTAAGGAAAAATTGGTTTAGATTATTGAAGAAATATCATATCTCATTGGAAATATAGGGGAACAAGTGGCCTAAAAAGCCATATTTGATTTTTCTCTTGTGAAAAGGAAGTGTGACATGCCAGTAGTGGATGTAGATGGTCTCAAGCTCATAGTGGATAATCTGGAAATAAACTTGGACAACCTAACTCTAAAGGTGGGTGGTATTAAGTTGATAGTAGAATCAATAGCTTTATGTATCCTCAAGGAAGTATACATGATTAATGATCATTCCCCTCCAGCGGCGCATACAATAATGCAATGTGATGAGCCTATGGAACAGGGTATGTATATGAATCTCCCTTGTTAGATGGAAGCAACACATGATGCACAAGAGGGAAGCCCCAAAGGTGATATGATGAAACTGATTACCTAGAAAAGTTTTTTAGATGTTTTATGAGTTTTCTCAATATCATAGTCTTTTGGAGGCTCTAAAAAATAAATGTAGTAGAGATATAGCTAGAAAAAATAAAGAAATACGTTGTTTTTGAATAATTTTCGAATGTTGCACAATATCAATGTATGAAAAATATGGTATTGGCCCATATTCCAGTTAGATTAATACAGAGTACCTATTTGTTTACACACACATGCACATATATGAAATATTTGTTTATTGTGTAATTTTTATTTTTATTTTTTTCTATCAATTTTTTTATATTAAATTAAGAAAACATTATACATAAAGAATTTTTATCATATTCTTCATTAACCAATGAAGGTTTAAAATAAATTTTTGATGTTTGTTTTCCTAACAACATTGAAAAAAAACATATTTTATATTTGACTTGGAAAAAAGTAGAATCAAGAGGTGTATTTAGCACATCCATGTGATAAAATATTCCTTAATATAATTGTTTGAGGAACTTAAAAGAAAATACATTGAATATATATTGTTAGTGTCATAAGAACTTAATTTTTTTTATCTCTATACATAAAGAAACAAATAAAAGCTTATTTTAAAGATCAAGTGCAAAAAATATTATTTGTTGTTTAAGAAGCATCAATGTCAAAACATCAAAGGAAAATTTAGACTATCAAATGTATGAAATGAGTACCACCCTTATAATAAATAAACTACTATGAATTGGTTGATATAAGTAAAACCTCCCTTAATAATGTATCAACCATCATGTTATTCTATCTGTATATATGGAGGAAATTTGTTTCATCGAAAAGACACAAAAGTTATTCAACATGATGGGGAGTAACCACATGATTAATACTTAGAATGGTAGCTTCATCCTTCATATTCCTTATCATTAAAGTTAAATTTCCCATCACATTCAATGAGTGAATTTTTTTAGAACTAGAAACTTTTAAGAGATGTCGCATTTATCCTAAATATCTCCTATATTATTTTGAGTCCAACAATGGTACCAAAATCACATCTTTGTGGTACTAACCATATACTTGAGAAATGTATAGAGTCTATCACGTGTTCCTATTAGGTCTAGCATTCCATGTTGATCATTATTCATTTTATTGTGTCTTTTTGTTAAAACAAAGTTGTAGCTGTAAGATCCCCTTACCTTTATTCATAACTATTTCTCTATGTGTGTGAAATTTTGAATTACCTATTTTTGCATTATTCAATTGTAGGTTCTCTATAACACATGCCATATTTTTCATGCCACTTCTAACACTCCACAACCCATAGTAGAATTGGGTGGTTGAGAGAAAGAATCGTAGCATTATGGGAGCAGCAAGGTTGATGTTGCATGACAAAGGCCTACCTTTGCATTTGTGGGTTGAGGTCATCATACACAATTTTCCTTATATTGGACCTGAAATTCTAGGAGGATGAATCACTTGTGTTCACTATTTTATGATCATTATATACTTCATCTAATGTATTTACAACTCTTTCCCAATACTCTAGTATAGTTTTCCATTCTTTTGTAAGAATGGGTGAATCCTCATTATTGATAATTCCTTTCCACATTTTTATCTATGATGTTATTCCTTCCTTTAGTTATTTTAAGTAGACATAATTTTCTTTGGGAAAAAAGAAACATGACATCCCTATAGGTAGTTTAGGTCGACATTCATCATCTATATGACACAAGTCACCTGATTGTAACCTGTCAATATCTCTTATGGATTCCTTATATCTTAGTATTGTAACATTATTGAGAATGTAATAAATGGGAAGTATCAGACATTAATATATTCAACTAGTGTATTTTCCCCCTCCTTGATGTATCCATCAAGGAAACTTTTGAAGTTATAGACCTTGTCAATAAGTGTAGTTAGAAACATTCAATTTTTTTCAATTATGCAATATGTATCCATCATTCAAGTAAATAATATACACCATTACTTTTCAAGTTAGAAGAAATTATTTCTTTTGTTCCATATGTGTCATCATGGGTGTGCCCCATGTGCGAGAATCAAATCTGAATAGTGATGAAGGCACCAAGAGAAATTAACTAATGGAAGCATGAAAATATAGTGATTCTTCTTATCACTTGTTGAATTATCCAATTGTAACAAAAAATGTGGAGGAATAGGTTTAAAATAGACATTATGATTTTTTTATCATCCACGATAAATAAAAGCAGCCTTCTACCCTTTAAATTTTGTGTAATTACAAGCGTTAAGTATATCTATATACATAACAATATGTGGGTCTTCCAAATCCCTCAAACAATTTTCAAGGTATGTAATATTCAATTTTTACCAAATACATACAAATGGTAGGGAGAAATGACCAAAACCTCTTGTCTCATGCCCATGTGCTAGCATACCTATCAATGTGAAACATAAATTTCTTATTGAAGTAAATATTTTTTTGACATGTATCGTTCAGATTGAGGTTCTTTTTTGTCCATTTAATAATGTATAATGCCAAAATACTCATTTGAAAACTGCTCAAATATTTGTGTGCATAGAGTAAATGTATTCCACACATAACATTCCTGTTATGCATGTTCAATCTACCTCATGTCTTTTCTTCCAACCCTTTTATACTCACTAACTTCATTTTTTCTTCCAACACAATACATTCAATGCATTTACTAAAGTTGGCGCTCTTTGAAAATGCCACACCGTGAAAATGAGCATTCCAACTCTTGATCATTGTTGGTTGTGATAATTATTAGTTATTAATATTTTTAATAGCCTTATTGGTCTATTTTAACAAATAATTTTGTTCTTAAGTTGAAGAGAACAATATTGACGAATAAAAATTCCATCTTCTTCAACTTGAAATGTTTCATTCGATGAAAAATTGGAATTATCCATTCCAATCTTGTACAATATTTCTCTGGGTGCCACAATGTATGCACATTACTTGCATGTCTTAGTGTTACCATGAATAGATTTAATATGTCAATGTTGGAAACAATGTTGGTAGTTATAGATGGTTCTTGGAGGAATATTTTGTATCTTGTACCATGCTCTTCTACAAATATTATTTCCTTTAAATCTCATTTAATTTACTTTCGAAGAAGAGTGAATTCAAGACAAATTACCTAATACATTTTATATTTATGTCTTTCAAACCCCTTCTAGCTACTACAATGACCTTCCAATCCACCTACTAAAGACTATATTTTCTACAACATTTAGTCGTTGTGAAAAGTTGAATTCCATTCTCTTCATCAATTTTGTATTGGTATTTTGCAAGTTTTTTTGTAGCCATAACTAGTTCAATCCTTTTATGAGATTTTTAAGTGAATCTCAATTGAGTTTATATATTTTAATTGTAATTATACCCATCTATTATATTTGGAGTACATGTTTTATCTATAACACCTCATATTAACATTTCCTTGGGTGGTTCCTTGAACTTTTCCTTGACCTTTAAAATCCCACCTTTGGTGTCCAACAAAATATTTATTAAACACCTAAAAAATAAATGTCCATAATTATCCCCAATTCTACAGATTTGGTAATGTTTCCCTATATATTCCACAAAACAACAAATTTTATTCCACCTATTGTTTGACCCTCAACCATGTCATCCTCACAAGCATTAACTATCACCTTTATGAATACACATGTGTCTTTCATTTCATTCATGTGTAAAAAAATCCCTTTTACATATCAAGGTAACCCTGTGTTCGGAATATTTATGGCACGATAATGATAGCAAGGTGCCAAATATGATTATGGAAAAAACTCAATAAGATTATAAGGCACCCCCTAGTGTATGCGCAAATCCTATTGGATGTGGTAGAGGGAAATCATGTTTTAATACCTTCTCAAACATAACAGTTATGCATCCTTTACTTACCATATTTCCATACACCTTATGCCCAATATTTGTATTCTATATGGATCACTCACCAACTTTCACTCCATGTCACAGAATATATACATTGTCTCCAAGAGAAAATGCAAAAGAACCATTTTGACCTATAAAACAAGGTAAATGATATTTGTATTTTCTTAAAAAAAAAATAATAATAATAATATACTCCTAATGACACTTAATACATGCTTCAAGAATTATTTTTACCAATGTTCAGCCTCAAATACATGATCTTCCATTGATATGTGTCCACTTCATCAACATCCTCTACAGTCAAATGTGGTTGAGTGGCATCAATTACCAAAATTATAACATATTATACATAAACCCTTTATTGAGCATAATAAGTTCCAGTATTTGTAAATTCAACCCTTCCAAGTCACATAAATTGACCATTAATCAAGATGTAAAGTTAATCCCATTCTTTCCAAATTAATTTTTCCATTGTAACTCATACCTATTTTGTAACAACCTAATCATATTTTTAAATTAAGGTTAAACCATGTAAAGTGTCACTGTATATTTTAGAGAAAACACAACTTAAAAAAAAAAAAAAAAAAAATATAATATCGATGAAATAGTTTATAATATTATTATAGTCATTTTATATTTACTAAAGGAATGTTTGCCACCATTAAACCATATCAAACTATCGTATATATATATAGGCATACTATTAGATATAGATATTAAACTATATCAAACTATCATATATATATATAGGCATACTATTAGATATAGATATTAAACCATATCAAACTATCGCTATACCTATTTTGTAACAACCCAATCATATTTTTAAATTAAGGTTAAACCATGTAAAGTGTCACTGTATATTTTAGACAAACACAACTTTAAAAAAAAAAAAAAAATCGATGAAATAGTTTATAATATTATTATAGTCATTTTATATTTACTAAAGGAATGTTTGCCACCATTAAACCATATCAAACTATCGTATATATATAGGCATACTATTAGATATAGATATTAAACCATATCAAACTATCCTATATATATATATATAGGCATACTATTAGATATAGATATTAAACCATATCAAACTATCATATTTAACTTTGAAAAATGGCACTTGTAATATTGTTGTACTTGTACAAATAATGTTAATAAGAAATTTTTAGAAGTTGGAGAACCAAAGGATGGTATTTTAGTTCTAATGTTAGCACTCCCTACCTTTACATATATGAGGACATACTATTTAGGATGGATTAATAGGGATGTTAAAATTTAGCTATTTGAAAAGTGCAGACTTGATTTTTGTTAGATAGTTACGTTGATGAAGAATCTTTTGAAACTATGTATCTATAAATTAGTAAAATTGATTTTGGAAGCTTATAGATATACAAGAGAAAAATAATCCATGTTTCTAAACAAATTTTTCTTGTTGCTTTATAGTTTCATACTTGTGCATTAGAACAAAAGTATAGAATACGTCAATAATACATTTATTCATAAAATCAAAATTAGAGATTATATTTTTTCCATGGCATAGTCCCCATCATATGTGTTTTAAATTCTATCACAAAAAAAACATATCTCCAACCAGAACATTTTACAACAAAACCAGTCTAGCAATCATAGATTTCTTCCAACTGAAACACAAGCATGTTTCCAATAACAACACTACAATGTTATAAGAAACCTAACACCGGCAAGATTATTTCTAGTGAAAACAACCAAGTAACAACATTTTAGGGTGAACAAAATCTAGCACATACAATATTATCGTCTAGCATAAACATAACCATGTTGCTAATAACAACATTGCAATGCAAGACAAATCTAGTGCATGCTAGATTTCCTTCTAGTAGAAATAAAAGAAAAAAGGCAGGCAAAAAAATTAAATGTATGCAATGTGGTTATGTTTGTGCAAGAAGGAAATGTAATATATTTTCTTTGACATCGAACGCATGTATTTATTCAAGAATGAAATTTAGTTCATAATATATATTTTTCACTTTCAAATGTCTATGTTTGTACTAAAAAAAATATATATTGCATGTTAGATTTCTTTTACCCTCTAATACTTTTGTTTGTATTAGAAATAAATCCAGCATGTGCTAGAATTGTTTTAATCTACAATGGTTTTTTTGTGATAGAAACAAATATATCATGTGTTATGTTTGTTTTACTCTAAAATTATTGTGTTTTACCTCAAACTACTTTTGTGTTTTTCCTTAAACTAGGTTTTTCCATTTACCTTATAATGCTTATGTTTGTACTAGAAAGAAATGTAGTAGATGTTGTATTCATTTTACGTTGCAATTCTTATTTTGGTGCCAAAATCAAATTTAGTGCATGCAAGATTTCATTTACCATGCAATACCTTTTTTTGTACTATAAACAAATCTAGTACATGCTAGATTCATTGTACCTTGAAATTCTTGTTTTGGTACCAAAATCAAATTCAGTGCATGCAAGATTTCATTTACCCTGCAATACTTGTTTTTGTACTATAAACAAATTTACTACATGCTAAACTTGTTTTACCCTGTAATGCTATTTTTTTCACATTTGTTTTACATTTCAATGCTTTTGCATTTGTTTTTCCTTAAAATATATTGCCTTACCTTACAATTCTTCTCCATGTTAGAAACAAATCTATTACACACTAGATTTCTCTTTCTAACCTTGCAATGAATGTGTTTATGCTAGAAAATGAATCTAACATGGATTGGATTTATTTTACCTTTCTATTCTTTTATTTTTTCCAAAAACAAATCTAGCTTGTGCATGTTTTTTTTTACCTTGCAATGTCTATCTTTTTGCTAGAAAAAAATATAGCATGTGTTTGATTTATTTTACTTTGCAATGTTGGTGTTTTTTCAAGAAAGAAAATAGGGTGTATTAGATTTACTTTACCTTGCAATGTTTTTTTTGTGAAAAACAAATATATGGTGCCATAGATATGTTTCACATTGCAGTGTGTTTGTTGGTGATAGAAATATATATATAGTACATGCTCGATTTGTTATTCCCCTCAATCATTTTGTTTGTGCTACATTTATTTTACACTACGATGGTTTTGTTTACAGTAGAAACAAATCTATAACATTCTCAATGTGTTTTATTTTGCAGTTCTTATTTTTGTTCTTTTGTTTTCCATAGTCTAACAATTATGCTTTTTGGCCTTGAAAGTTATGGAAATTTTGAAAAAATCTCGCATAAATTTTTGTAAATCCAAGTAAAAATTGTCAAACTTCATAATTTTAGGTGCCCTAGAATATTTTGATGGTGGTGAATCCATTTCCACCATAAAAAAAAACATGATTCAAACACTCCCTCTACAAGATTTTTTGAAATTATTTTGCTTGGATTCTGGCCACTTTTGGTCATTCGGGCAATTCCTCTGCCTCTGTAGATGAATCCCTTTTGTTTTACACTATAATTCTATTAACTATGATGGATGATCCAACATGTAAGGTGATCAATCTAGTAATAAGTCCCAATTAGACCTCAAACCATTTGGTGTAGGAGCCGAGCAGTGGGTTGTACGATAATGCCTTGACTACGATTTCACACAAAGGAAAGTAAGATAACTTTGTTGATAGCAAGTGTGTGATAGTTGTAATGAGTCAAGGAAGGTGCATGAGAGTTTCTAACACATGGGGGTTGAGATGAGTGTTCCCTTTGGAAACTTGTCATAGCACTCGTCTTGGAAGGGAGCACATGAGAAAATATACATCACAACATTGAAGGAAAGTTAGCGAGAAATCCAAAGTGATGGTTAAACGAATAGAACATTTCTGAAAGATCCATACATACTTATAAATAATGGTCTATACATGCATGTGTGAGCAAAATAGTACATATATCATGTAGAGTAAACTAGATAGTATAGAATACAATCAAACATATGCATGAAATGTGTTGGCCCTTGTTATATTAGGAAGTGTAAGTTCGAGTGATACAATACATCCATGTCCAACCACTATTTCCAATAGGGGAATTTTATAGCCACAATCACCTGCTCCTCCAAAGAGATGTACTAGCTTTGAGTAGCAGAGAAGCCAAGGTTCATTACAATATTTTCCAAGCTCTATCCAGAATAGTCTTATCAGAAGCTTGGCTGACCAAAATCCCTTATAATGAGTTATGAGGGAATATTTATATAAAAGGATGGGTAACTCTTGACATTCCCCTTTCTGACAGTTCAACTACCCCCATGACTCTTCATCTACTCTATGACTGTTACATCCAACTATCGACACTTGACATACACTTGAGAAGACATTACATTACAATGCTTCATGCGATATTCATGTCATGTCATCACTTCATGGCTTGAGTCTCCAAAGTTTCTTTTATCACTAGTGGATTTGCTTTAGCTTGCAACTTTGTTCCGCCTTTGTGTTTTCAACAACCTTCCTCTTGCATTCATTGCATCTGGCATGCTGCCTTGATCCAAATGGATCCAAGAAACACTCTCTATCTTAAAAACATAAATAAAACCATGCTAAAACCAAGGAAGCCTTTCAAACCACTATCGGGAGGCAAAAACCCATGAAATCAATGGAAAAATAGAGTATCAGAGGCGGAACCAGTGATGCACAGTGGCCATTAGATCTGTCTGATCAACGATCTAGATCTAAGTGGCAGATCGCAATCGGCGATGACCTTTGGTAGGGACCAGTGGGACCACATAGGAGATGTGACAATGATCAGTGGTTTTAGGTGTAGAGCTCATGAAAGTTGCGACGGTTATTGGCAGAGTTAATATGGACCATCGATCAAGCGCAGATTGACAACCCATATTACATCTTTGGATCGCTATCATGGATTACAGAGGCACTTACAATGACCCAGGGATTATTACGATGAGCAATCAGAGTAGCCTAACAGATTGGCATTATGGTACATGCATACATGTGATCTGATAGGCCAGACCCGATGAATATTATAAGCCATATTACATGGATCTTTAGATCTACCAAGCATCATTTTTAATGTATTTCATAGTTTCGTTTGTTAAACAAAATGCAAAGGGGAAAGCACGAATGCGATACATTGGACTCGAAAGGATACCTTAAGTCCATTACATATAATTTCAAGTCTAGGGAAATCCATCCCTAATGCATTATCACAGTTTTTAATACACTTATGAAACACAAGGGACAGATCCATTGCGATTTGTAACAGCGACCAATAGGTGGACCCGATGGGAGGATAGGGAGGATTTAAGGACTTTTGAAGTTCAAGATATTGAGTTTTGGCAGATTTTCTTTGTGAAAACACATTTTCACTATGAAAGTAGAGTGCGGCTATTTTAGGTGTTTCAGAGGCCCGAGACACTCTGGCGTTATAGAATGGATGGCCACCTCCTCTCCATGCGTTAAGCAATGATTGTATAATGCTAGCAGAGGGATTCAAAGCATGTAAGGCCTGGAAGACTGAGAGACAAGAACCTGAAGCAAACAGGCAGCATTGGCTTTAAATCCACAGACAGAAGACAAAGTTAGGATAGAGACAAAGAGCATTGAGTGAGTCTGTGTAGTCATAGAAAACTTGAGAGGTTCAAGTAAATCTATTTTTATTGCTTTCTGAAGGAGAGGGGCATGTTAGGCCCCCATAATACTAGTGTAACCCCTTATATTATAGTACAACCCCTTATTATATTGATGTACCCATGTGTGCCCATATTGTTACTATTGTGCCCCATAGAAGCCCACTATTGTTATTAGTGTGCCCTTACATTATTATTGTTATGTAAGCTATAATTATGTTATGACCCCTTGACTCCTATATATAGAAAGGAGGTCTTTTCATTTGTATCATCCAAGAATTGTTCATTTATGTAATGTAAAGGAGGTTTCCCCCTCGAAGAGGCTGAATTCTAAGGCATTGATCTATCTTTTCTATCTTTTTGTGGGCTGGTTTCATAACAGCGGCTCAAATTGAGCTCACTATTGTAAAAGAACTATGCTTGAAGACATAATAGAGAGGCCACCACTAAAGGCTGGACTAGGAGATGTAGCCCAAGAGTATTGGGTAAAGTCCTTATTAAATTTTTTTGTTATGTGTTGTCTATTGTGTTTCCTTGATTGCTTCATTGTTTGTGCATTTCACAATCTTATCGTTCCATTGCATAAAATGACATAGACAAATACATGCACATAAGTCTGTAATACCTTATTCTTGTCTTAGATCTCATTAACAGATCAAGTGGTATCATAGCTTTAGGTTTTCTAAGGTTAGAGAAGCGTGTGCAAAACTGTTAGTGAATGATAATTAGGTCAAAGCTTAAATTAGGGGAAGGAGAATTGGTTGAAACTAACCCAGAAATTGGTAGAGTCTATCTTAGGAGGAAAATGGCAGGAGAAATTCCCTTGGAATCAAACTCTCAGTTCATGGACAGTTTCATGACCATGAGAGCCATGGTAGAAAAAAGTATAGAGAAATTAAGAAAGGTTGATTTGAAGATTCTTTGACTAAAGGTTGATTTGAAGATTCTTCGACTTCCGAACAAGACAAAGGAATAGAAGAATCTCCTCGAGATGACCATTATGAAGGAAAAAGGAAAGAAAATAGGATCCTCTATCCACACCTCCTGTTAGCCCTGGAAATATAAAGAAGAAAACATCTTTGATTAAATTATATGTTAAATTTGATTTTCCAATATATGATGGAGAGTTAAATGTAGAGAAACTAGATAACTAGATTAGACAGATTGATGTGTATTGTAGGGTGCAAAGCATTGATTCAGACAGAAGTAAAATTCACTTGGCCAGCCTACACCTTGGAGGAATTGCCTTGATATGGTGGGAAGGCAAGACGCAGGCTGACTTGAAGAAGCATGGTAAAACTCTTTTTGATTTTAGTGAATTTGTTTCTGCAATTAAAAAAAAAATCTATCCACTAGCTTATATGCAGCAAGCTATGATGAGTTGGCAAACTCTTCACCAATTAAAAGGGAAAAGTGTACAAAGTTACACCCAAGAATTTAGGAAAAGAGCTTTGATTCTAGGAATTTATTTAGACTCACTTGAAAAATTGTTGAAGTATATTGGTGGTCTACACATTTATTTGAGACATATCATTCTCATGTTTAACCCTACTAGCATAGATGAGGTATCTATTCAGGCTACACATCTAGAGTCTAGAGGCAAGAATGTGAACCCAGATACAGGGGGATCATCAAAACCCACTACAAGCAAGAAAAAGAAAAAGAGGAAGCAGAAATGGAAAGAGAGGAAGGAAAATTCTGTACAACAGGGCAAACCTTCATGCACTCACTGCAAGAAGGATGGACATGATGATGAACATTCTTGGTCTTTGCATCTAGAGTTGAAACCCAAGAAGTTCAATGGCAATAAGAAGAAGACTATTGCTGCTATACAAAAAGATTTGGGGTCAGACTCAGGTGATGAAACAAAAATTGCAGCCACAGGTATAAAAGGTAAAAATTCTAAAGCATCTACTAGTAATTCTACACAAACTATTGATAGTGAAGAAAATGAGAGGAAAAGGCATGAGATTTTTCATATTAAAGTTATTTCCAAGCATCAAAAGATTGATACTTTATTTGATAGTGGATCACAAGTAAACTTAATTTCTAAAGAAATTATAAAGAAACTAAGACTGCTAACCACACCTCACAAGAAGCCATATCCATTAAGTTGGGTATGTGATAAAGCAAAACTACAAGTGACTAGACAATGTAAACTTAGGTTTTCTTTTGGGTTAGCATTTGTGGATGAGGTTGAGTTAGATATTATTCCCTTAGATATATGTGGAATTATTTTAGGAAGTCCTTACTTGTATGATAGAAAATCCATATTCTATAGAGCTAAAAATAAGTACCAACTCGTTAAAGATGGAATCGAATATATTGTAAGAGCTCATAAACTCAAGAATAATTATACTCTCATAAACTCAAGGTAGATGAAAAGAATTGTAAATTCATGCAAGAAATTTTTATTGATGGTTGTAAAGGACAAGAAACCTGATAAAACCAATTTATTTGAAGGATATGATGCTAAACATCAAGCTGATTTAGAAAAAGTTGTTTCAGAATATGATATCTTATTTCAAGAACCTAAAGGTCTACCAACCAAAAGGGAAATTGTACATGATATTAATTTGTAGCAAGATGCTCCATTGCCTAACATCGGAATGTACAAGTTATCCACTTTAGAAAATGAAAAAATCAAGAAGTATGTACAGGAGTTGCTCGAGAAAGGGTTCATAATACCAAGCACATCACCATGCGGATCCCCAATAGTGTTGATGAGAAAGAAGGATGGTTCATGGAGGATGTCCATTATTATCGAGCACTAAATAAAATAACGATCAAGAATCATTATCCCCTTCCTCGCATTGATGATATTTTGGATCATCTTAAAGAGGTTGTTTACTTTTCCATGTTGGACCTACGTAGTGGTTACCATCAGGTCAGATTAGCAGAGCAAGATGCGTGGAAGACTACTTTCAAAACAAAGCAAAGGCTATATGAATAGCTAGTTATGCCTTTTGATTTAACTAACTCTCCTGCGACTTTCATGAAAGTAATGAATGATGTAATTAGGCCTTTTATTGATGATTTTGTAATTTTATATCTAGATGACATTCTTGTATTCAATAAAACATGGGAAGAACATTTAAAGCATGTGAAGCAGACTCTAGATGTTTTGAAGCAAGAAAATATCTATGTTAAATTATCAAAATGTGAATTTGGTAAAACATTTTTGAATTATTTGGGTCATATTTTAGGGGGTGGTGAACTGAAGATAGATCCCTCTAAGGTTGCATTCATTGTAAACTAGCCTAAACCCAAGTTTGCTACAGAAGTTAAAAGCTTCCTAGGGGCAGCACAATACTAGAGAAAGTTTATTGCTAACTTTTCCTTAATTACAACTCCCTTACATGCTTTGACTAGATTGAACAACGTGTTTTAGTGGGGAGGCAAACACGAGAAAGCCTTCGACTCCTTGAAAGAAAAAATTAGTACAACACCTGTACTAGCATTGCCAATTTTTAACAACCATTTGAGATCAAAACAGATGCAAGTGATTAGGCCATGGGAGCAGTGTTGATTCAACATGGTAAACCCATATGCTACCATTCTAATACTTTTAATTCTGCAGTAGTTAATTCTCCTACATATGATAATAAACAATCGTATGCATTAGTTCAGAGTGTGAAGAAGTGGAAACATTACTTAATGGGCAAAGAAACAATAATACATACTAATTATCAACCACTTTAGTACTTTCGCTCACAAAATAAACTACAGCAATCAAGAGACTATAGGTGGATGGGTTTCCTACAGTAGTTTCATTTAGTCATCAAATATAAAAAGGGAATACACAATAAAGTGGTAGATATGTTGTCTAGACCAATCATAAATGCATCTACTATACTTAAGCATAACCCAGTAATGCATGCAAGCTACATTGAACAATATGCTCAAGATATAGACTTTAAAGATGTATATGAAGCTTTAAGTAATGGAAAAAAGATAGAAGAATTGGACTACTATGTTAAATATCGACTCTTGTATCATTTGGGAAAGCTATGCATTCCACAAATAGAGAGAATTAACATAATTAAGGAGGCACATACTTCCCTGATATAAGGTCATTTTGGGGTAAGTAAAACAGTTTCACAGCTACAAAGATACTGCTATTGGCAAGGAATGAATGAAACAGTTTCTAGATATGTAAGAGGGTGTACCATGTGTGCTAAAAGCAAGCCCAACAATAGAAAACTAGGCTTGTACACTCCACTGCCAGTTCCTTCCTGTCGTGGGAAAAGTGTTTCCATGGACTTTGTTGGGGGATTGCCAAAATCTAGAAAGGGACATGACTATTTATATGTTATTGTGGACAAGTTTAGAAAAATGCATATTTTAATACCTTATAAGCAGATTACAACTGAAAAAATAGTGAAACTGTTCATTCAGCATGTCTGGGTGCATTTTGGGTTACCCATTTCTTTAGTATCTGCTCGAGACTCCCGATTTGTTGGGAAGTTTTTGTCAATTCTGTGGGAATTAATGGACACCAGATTGAATAAAAGAAAAGCCTTTCATCCACAAACAGATGGCCAAACAGATGTAGTCAACAGGATAGTGATCCAATTTCTCAGGGGTTATTGCAACAAGCATCCCAAGCTTTGGGATGAACACTTATGTTATGTGCAACATACTTACAACCATGCTAAACATTTTTCTACACAGAGATATCCTTTTGAGACTTGTTTTGGTTTTATACCAAGGTCTCCCTTGGATTTTATTTTTGAAAAAGACATAGCAATTTTTGGACACAATGATGTGGACAAAGAAACCAGATTCAATGAACACATCAAAGAAATTAACCAGGCAGTGCAAGAATAGCTGGAAAAGAGCCAAGCTAAATACAAGCAAGGCACGATAAACGCCGAGTGGAGCATAACTTCCAAGTTGGCGATCAATTCTGGTTGTATATCAGTAAGGACCGAATGCAAGGTGAAGGAAAGAAGTCGAAGCCAATAAGGTATGGGCCTTTTAAAGTACTTGAGAAAATTGGTGAGAATGCTTTCCACCTTGATCTTCCAGCATATATGCACATTTATTCAGTAGTAAATGTAGAAAATTTAAGACTATTTGAACCTTCATTAATTGAAGATCCTGAAGAGTAAAGTCAATTGCCTTCCACTGATGATCTTTTGCTTGAATACCTCAATGAGCTACAGGAAGATACAGTTCTGGACAGGAAGGTGAGGAATACTCCCAGAGGAGACATGGAGTACCTTAGAATTGGACTCAAAGGTTCAAAATCCAGCAATGAAAAATGGATAGAGATTAGGAAAGTGAGGCAGTTGTATCCTCACATAAACAATGCTTGAAAACCAACTTTATGTGGTCCAAAAGCTTTTTCACTAGGAAGACGTGATCCAAAAGGGTCCATGAAACACTTTCTGTTTTCAAAAATTAAAGAAAACCATGCCAAAACCAAGGAAAAATCTCATAAGGAAGCCTTTCAAACCACTATCAAGAGGCAAAAACCCATGAAATCAATGGAAAAACAGAGTATCAAAGGCAGAATAAGTGATACACAGTGGCCGTCAGATCTGGCCGATCAATGGTCCACATCTGAGAGATGGATCACAATCGGTAGTGACCTTCAGTAGGACCCACATAGGAGATGTGACAACGACCAGTGATTATCGGCACAAAGCTCATAAAAGTTGTGACGGCGATTGGTGGAGTTAATATGAACCATCGATGAAGCGCACAAACCGACGACCCATATTACATCATCAGATCGCTATCAGGGATTGCAGAGGCACTTACAATGGCCCAGGAATTATTGCGATGAGTGATTGTGATATCACAATCGTAGCAACCTAACGGAGCGGGGTTATGGTACATGCATACATGCGATCCGATGGATCAGACCAGATGAATATTATAAGCTGTATTACATGGATCTTGAGATCTACCAAGCATCATTTTTAATGTACTTTTCACATTCATTTGTTAAACAAAATTTGAAGGGGAAAGCATCGATTTGATATGTCGGACCCGAAATGGTACCTTAAGGCCATTACATATAATTTAGTGTCCGTAAAAAGCCATCCCTAATGCATTATCGCAATTCTTAATACATTTATGAAACACAAGGGACAGAGCCGTTGTGATTTGCGAAATTGACCAATAGGCAGACCTAATGGGAGGATAGGGAGGATTTAAGGACTTTTGAAGTCCAAGATATTGAGATTTTCTCTATTAAAACACATTTTCACTATGAAAGTAGAGCACAGTTGTTTCAGGAGTTTCAGTGGCCCAAGACACTCTGGAATTACATAATGGGTGGCCACCTCCTCTCCATGCATTAAGAAATGATTTTATATCAAAGTGTGCAAAGGCTAGGGAGACTAAGAGACGGGAACATGAAGTGAACAGGCAGTGTTAGCTTTAATGCCACAAACAAAGAGCACAACAAGGGAAGTATTATTGCAGGAAAATGTCAAGACAGAGTTAGGACAGAGACACAGAGCATTGAGTGAGTCTGTGTACTCATAGAAAACTTGAGACGTTCAATTAAAGCTTGTGTTATTTTATTTTGTTGTGGTGAGGTTCAAATTGAGCTCACTATTGTAAACTAACTCCGCTTGAAGACATAATAGAGAGGCCACCACTAAAGGTTGGACCAAGAGATGTAGCCCAGGAGTATTGGGTGAACTCCTTATTAAATTTGTTGTGTTATGTGTTGTCTATTATGTTTCCTTTATTGCTTCATTGTCTATGCATTTCGCAGTCTTATAGATCCATTGCATAAAATGACATAGAAAAATCCATGGACATAAGTTTGTAATACCTTATTATTGTCTTAGATCTCATTAACAGATCATGCCTTCAGTTGTTGTTCAATATCATGCTCACTACGATGATGCTACCATAATATCTTGATGTCCTTGTCTACGAACAACTTGATGTCTTCGTGGGTAGGCAAGTTCATAGGCACTTGATTGACTGCATCCCCAAGTGTGCTATGAACGGTGTCTTCGTCTCTACTCTCCCGGAAACCATTGTACATATATTGCTTAGAGGCAGAGGAACACTTGCGATACGTAGAGACATGGAAACACTCATGGCAAGCAATATTTGAGTCGAAAACCAAAATTAACTTGAGAACTGACTTACAATATACCTGGGTGACTGATCATGAAGGTCACGCAATTTCCGTCTGGAGGTTGGGACACTGACTGCCAAGACTATGCAAGACAGATTCTGGGCTACTTGAATGATGATTAACTATTGGAATTCTACAATGTAGAGTCCAATCTCACTACTGACTGCTGGAATTGAATAATGCACAATCTCAGCTCACAATGGTTGTAGGCTCAATGACTGCATTGCACAATTTTTTGGGCCAACAGTCACTATCCCTCATAAATGTGCAAAATAGTCCTAGAGGGAAGTTCCTAGGAAAAATTTGCATTTATGGAGAGGAATATAGGCCCTTCCTTCCCCAGATTGTGTAATGTTGTCTAAGTGAAGGCAGAGTCTAGGCCAAGGTTTGCCAGATTCACCGAAAGGCAACTGAAAGAAAATGTGTTAGTGAATGCATGGTGAAACCAAGTGAGAAAATAAGTGATTGATAATGCATCCAAACATTGAATGAAAGATTTAGTAAACATATGAACATGCATGTGGGTGAAGTGAGTCACCGAAGCAGCGACTGTTCGTGAAAAATAGTTTCATGCATGCGACAGTAGTGAGATAGCAATGAAAACTGAAACGGTGCTAGTACAAGCTTGTATGTATGAAAATGATAGCAAACACTTATTGAAATCAAGAAGACAACATTCATATGAAGCGAAACACAAAAAGCACTAGAAATGCAACATAAGACTTTGAAATCAGGCTTACCCCAAAACAACTAAGTCGAATGTGCCTACAAATCCTAGATATGATGTGGGATGTAAGAGCTACAAGGTTGATGTGAGGAATGAGCTCTCCAGTGTTTGGTTGATTAGTTTTGATCAAATTGAGGTTTTCAAGCACATACCACAAATCTAGGGAAAGCGACACTTGGTGAAAGGTTTCTAAAAGGGTCCTTGCATGTAACCTCCAACTGCCAAAAATAGGTCCCTAAAACAAGGGATGCCTTTGCATGCCACCTTGGAAGAAGTAGTCCATGCATGCAAGTCTGTTTTGCTTGGTCCCAGAGGGAACCGATCAACTCAGCTACATATGCAGGAGGCTCCTCAACTGCTTAGAGAAAATGTACATTTTTGGCTGGGAGCTCATGTGGCTGCTCAAAAAAAATTACGCAAATTCTAGGCAAAGCAGCTGACTGCTGCCTAGATTTATGCAAATTCTGGGTTGAGCAACCCAGCTCGGAAGGATTGTGCAATTTTATAAGTGAAACTTGCTTAACAAAATTGCGTAATTTTTGGGCCCAACAAGCTGCCAGTCAGGATTGTGCAATTTCTAGAGGGAAGGTTGTTTTCCCTCCAGATTTGCACAAATTCTTGAAGGATCTGCTCAGCCTGCTGCTCGACTAAGTCCAAGTGAACAACCTATGAGGGGAATGCATCAAGGTTTGATTGATAGGTTTTCTTTCTGCAAGAAAATCACTGGAGCTTTTGTACTTGACGAAGGAAGACATGGTGTTGTGAACTTTGGTATAGAGGTGTTGGGTGCCACATCAGGCCATCTTTCTTACCATTTCCACCAACCCTTTTTGACCGTTTTGCACTCATTTACATATGTTGTTATGATAAACTTACAAGGTAAATTCCCCCTTTTACTTTTCCTATTGGTATATTTTAATTAATGAAGTTAAACACATGGAGTCTATCTATTTGTGGTACTAAATCGTGTGTTTGACCGTAGCATGAGAATAGGAACCCTCAACTCAGCGGATTGCAACAAATTTGGTAACAGCCAATTAGAAGGAGGTCGCGTGGCTCAGGGAACAGGCTCCCTGAAATATTCTTGGCCCTTCTTGCTATCTCAGACATCTGATGTTGATACCGTTTCAACAAATGTATATATTTGTATCTGCAGTTGCTATGTTTCGGGGGATCTGTTAATCTCCCTCCCTATGTATAAATTGTAGGTTTATCCTGTGAATGGGGGTTCACCCATCAGCATTGTAAACTTCTAATACTGATTAATAAAATATCATCCCTTTTTCTTTTCTAATTATTTTCATGGCTAACGCAACCCTGATCAGAGAGCTAGGCCCACTCTTCTGAATAGGTGTTGCATCTTTGTGTGTGTGTGATTTATTAGTTTTTGTTGTTGTTAAAGTTCTTTACTGTTTATGATTATTTATGCAGTTCTATAAATGGTTAATCTTGCATTCATGTTTTGAATCTTAAACCACGAACCCTTGGTTGGGAAAGATCACACGTCTTCCCCTGCATATATCTTGTGCGTTTCCTTGAAAGGATACACACCCGGATTGATAAGATTAATGTTTGAATCAGGTAGATAAATCACCCCTACCTAGACACCAACATTTTGGCACTATTGCTGGGGAGGCTAACAAGGTGCAAACAATGATCCGAACCGGACAGAGGGTCAATCTCTTGTCCTGGGGAGAGAATGAATTTTCTCACTTTGCTTCAGGTCCTCAGCGTAGGTACTCTTTCTGTTTGTTTATTTTTGTTTTTCTGATTATTTGGGGCCATTTTCTTGTCCTAGGGAGGGAGGAGTCCTTTGACACACTACTCCGGGCCTTGAGCTAGAATTATTTTTCTTTCTTAACCTGTTTGTACTTTATTTTTGGAAAAAACCCTAGTTTTTACCGTGGGGAGGGACAGTTTTTTTTACCCTGCTTCAAATCTGGAATATTAAGATTTCCCATGGTGTTTGATTGTTGTTGCTTCTTGTCCCTGGGGAGGGAGGATTTGCTTGATGCCCTGCTCCAGGCTTGAAATCTTAGATTTTTGTTATAGCTACCTTTCCTTTTTTTGAGTTCCTTCATCGTGGGGAAGGAAAAGTCTTTTAACACCTTACTCCAGGGTTGAAGCATTGTAGGTTCATACAGAAACCCCCCATCAATCCAACTTGTGTATGAACAAAGAACCCAATAAAAGGGGAAAAGGGAGAGCCCCAAGGAGGGGAAAACCAGACCTGGGAAGAAAAACCTATATACAATAGATCATAGCAAAGGTTGAATCTGAAGCATCCTCTCACGTAGTTGTGAGACCAGGAGCAAGAAGGGTGAAGTCAGAAGGACAACCAGTGGAACAACCAGTGTTGGTTGCGGCATTTTGTGGTGACTCAACACAGTAGGTCCCTCTAACCGTGGAGGAAGCATCTAGCAATGGACCTGATTCAGAAAATCTTGACCTGGTGTTAGCAGAGGAGGAAGTTGCAAACAGAGCATCGGTAGGATCGAACCATTCTAATAAAGGAAAGGGAGTTGCAGCCAAAGGATCAAGCCATCAGGCCACAAGAGAAAGAGTTGAGGAGATATTTACATCACCAAGAAACCGAGGAAGTGTTAACAAACCAGCTCGAATCCCGGTAATAAAGAATCCTCAACCACCCTCTGCAGAGCCTGTTGAGATCACCAGTGATTATTGGAAAATATTCATGGCTCCTACCAACTCCACCATCGATTTCCCTATTGGAGATCTGGGAACTGGTGTGCCTACAAAACCTATTCCATTGGTAGCTTTACCAACTTTCCATGGACTTATCTCTGAAGACCCCGACACATTTCTATTTGAGTTTGATATAGTATGTTGAGGGTATGACTACACAATGGATGCCAAAAAGCTGAAAATTTTCCCTTCCACTCTAAAAGGGATGGCTCTACGATGGTTCATGGGCCTTGGAGGAAAATCCATTTCTACATGGGAAGATATGCAGATGACTTTCTTGGAGAAATACCAGGATTACTATAAATCCCGAAACATTAAGGAAGAATTCTTCAAGTTCACACAGAAAGAAGATGAAAGCTTGGAAGATTTTGTGGAGAGATTCAATTACACCTTACAGAGGTCAGGACATTCTAACCTGGATAAGGAAATATTAAAGATTATCCTCCTTCGATCCCTTCAAGAAGACTCAATAGAACTATTGAACGTTGTGTGGAAGGGAGATATCTCCAAGGAGAAGTTCGAAGATATTTGCAAATTATGTATCCAGTGCTCGAGGGGGCTTGCGAGAAACAAGCAGGGGGTTTGTTCAGTAAAGGGATCTGGCAGGGGTGTTACAAAAGCAGAAATTGGAAATTTTCTAGATAACTTGAGAATAGATATCCTCATCACCCTGTCAACACAAATGGACACTCTGCAGGTAAAACAAAAGCAGCTAGAGTTGGATAGGACTATGGCAGTGTTTTGTCTGAAATGTAGGAAGAAGCATCCAGAGAGGGAATGTCCACTGAATTCCATAGAGGAATGTGTGATCTGTGAGCTCAACCATATGACTAGCTCATGCCCTTCCTTACCAGGGCTTGAAAGCAGTGTTTCAAGGAACGGGGGAGGACACGGAGCAGTTGTATCTCATGGGATCGAGGAAGCCATGGCAGCCCCAACCTCCGATGGGAAATCAAGGTATGTACCTGGATCCATGTCAGTATTTTTTAAATTGTAATATGAATCCTTAGAGCATGCCTTATCCTCCCATGTCGCCATAGTACCAGTACCCACCTTGGCAGAAGTGGAACCCCTAAACTAGTATGAGCTCCCTGTGGGCTCCAACCTAGCGAAGATCTGCTCCTAGTCAATTTCCTCAGTAGATGCCATCACAGATGCCTCCACAGATGTCCCAATAGCAGCTTCAATTGCCCTCCAATGTTCCTCCTGGTAACTATACTGCCTGTCCGCAGCTCCCAATGCAGCATAACCCTAACCCTAACAATAAGGGAGCTCGTCAAGATGATGTTCTTAACCTGCCTTCATATAGTATCTCCACTGCAGAGCTGTATGAAATGAACCTGCGATTAGGTCGAACAGTTAACGTCTAACCTCCTCCAGTTATCATTGAAAAGCTTGATAGTGAAGGTAGAGAGGTAGAGCTGGTCAGTGAAGAGCCAAAGCAAACCAATAGAATCGAGACACCTCCTGTCAAACAGCATCATTCTGAACCACCTTACCCAGAGAGATTGATCATGAGAAAACCAGGTCCTCAATATGAATTTGATTTATTAGGAGAGTTGCAGAACTTATTTGTTAAAATTCCCTTGTTATAAGCCATGAAGGATGTGTCAATCTATGCAAAAACTCTTAGGGAATATTGTTCAAAGAAACCTGCCAAGAAAATTAAAGATCCCCTTACTATACATGTTATGGGAAATTTGTCGGATTTTATGATGGGAAAATCAATGCCAGTGAAATATGGAGATCCGGGGAACCCGATCTTGACTGTACAGATTAATGGGGTAGAGATTCCAAATGTGTTAGTAGACCTGGGAGCTGCCATCAATGTCATCACCACTGAAACCATGCATGTCCTAGGAATTCATAATCTAAATCATACACCTACAGTCCTAGAATTAGCAGAGAGAACTACAGTCAAACCTGTAGGGAAGCTAGAGGAGGTGACAATTTTAGTAGACTCATGGCATTACCCAATAGACTTCTTGGTATTACATACACAATCTTTAGTGGGTGGTCATCCCCTAATTCTGTGTAGGCCATGGCTGGCCACCGCAGGTGCTTACATTGGGTGCCGCTCAGGGAATATGGTCATTTCTAATGGGCATAACACTAAGAATTTAGTGTTATATCCACCGGCAGAACCAAATTCACCTATAAAACCAACAGGTAGTAAGAAGGCTATATCTACAGTAGAGGATGGAACGGAAGATGAAGAAGTACGACATGTCCTTACTATTGGACAGACCCTATAATTAAAAGCAGGATCAGAAGATGTTGTGCTCACTTCTTTCATGGATGATCCCCATTATGTTTCAGAATCAAACCAGAAAATATTAGAATCCATCCTGAGCTGTGAGACTCAAGAAGGTATGGAAACAGTGAAAGGATTAGAGGAAACACCTACTAATGCACCTCATAAAAGTATGCAAGTGGAATTGGAACCTGGGAAAACCTTGAACATTAATCAAACCTGTAAGAATCTCAGAAGGAGCAGCTTATAGACGTTCTGTGGAAACATAAGGAGGCCTTCACCTAGGATTATGCAGATATGAAGGGAATTCCAGCTAACTTATGCACCCATCACATATACATCAAGGAGGATTGTCATCCTATAAGGCAACCTCAGAGGAGGATGAATCTGCCGTTGAAGAACGTGGTGAAAGAAGAAATTCAGAAGTTACTGGATGTGGGTTTCATCTACCTAATCTCAGATAGCCAATGGGTATCACCACTCGTAATGGTCCCCAAAAAGAATGGCAAATGGCGGATCTGCGTAGATTATTGAGAGTTGATACGCAGAAAGATCGCTTCCCCTTGCCGTTTATTGATCAAGTGTTGGACACATTGGCTGGTAAGAAGTATTTCTCTTTTCTGGATGGGTTTAGTGGATATAACCAGATCCAAATTGCTCCTGAGGACCAAGACAAGACCACGTTCACATGCCCCCGGGGGACATTTACATACCGGGTCCTTTCTTTTGGCCTATGTAATGCTCCCATAACATTCTAGAGGGCAATCCTGGGAATCTTATCTGACTTGATCAATGACAGTGTTGAGATCTGTATGGATGACTTTGTTCCATATGGGTACTCGTTCATGCCATGATTGAAAAATCTGGAAAAATTTCTCGCAAGATGTATACAAGTGCGCGTCTCTCTGAGTATAGTGAAATGTCACATGATGATGGAAGAGGGAATCATTCTGGGACATTTACTCTCGATTGAAGGAATCAGAATGGATCTAGCAAAGATATAGGTAATTCTACACTTTCCAACACCTAAAACAGGCACACAGGTACATAGTTTCAATGGTTGTGCTGGTTATTATAGACGTTTCATAGAAAATTTTGCAAAAGTAGCACACCCACTATTCCAATTACTAATGAAAGATTTAGAATTTGTGTGGACTAAGGACTGTGATGCAGTGTTTACAAGAATTAAAGAGTTAGTTTTCTATGCTTCGATCCTTAGAGGACCTAATTGGGCATTACCGTTCCATATTCATATGGATGCCTCTCAAACAGCAATTGGTGTAGTGTTGGGATAGCAAGAGGACAAAGTACCTTATGCAGTCTACTATGTTAGTAAAAATTTGGCTCCTGCTGAATTAAACTACATAGTGACTGAGAAGGAATTTCTTGCTGTCGTTTACGCCATCAACAAGTTCCGACACTACATTACTGGGTATCCTACTTTTCTGCACATTGATCATGCCGCCATTAGGTATTTAATGAACAAACCTATTACCCCTAGTAGAATTACAAGGTGGTTGTTACTACTACAGGAATTTGATATCACTATAGTAGATAAACCAAGTAAAGACAATGTGGTTGCAGACTTTTTATCTAGGATAGAATGTGATGGTAAGGAAACACCAATTGAAGATGATTTTCTGCATGAGCATCTTTTTGTAATTTCTATTAACACTCAATGGTATGCAGATATTTCTAAATATTTGGCTATAGGTAAAGTGCCTCGTCACCTATCCTATAAGGAGCAAAGGAAGATCCTTCACCAGAGTACCCGATATTCTTGGATGGTAGGATATCTCTTCCATACAGGAGTGGATCAGCAGATTCGGCATTGTGTAGCAGAAGATGATATTTTCGAGATATTAAAAGCTACACACGGCGGGCCCTGTGGGGGAAACTTTGCAGACAAAAGAACAGGTCATAAAGTGCTGCAAATGGGATATTACTAGCCCTCCATTTTTCGTGACACTCAGGATTACGTGTGGAGGTGTGATAGCTATCAATGGATGGGACAACCTGGGAAAGCAAATGAAATGTCCTTGTAGCCCTAGATAGTCCTTGAACCATTCGAGAAATGGACCATCAATTTTGTTGGTCCCTTCAACCCACCTTCGCATCAGAAGGCTTACATCTTGGTTTGTACTGAATATGTAACTAAATGGGTGGAAGCTAGGGTGGTCATGGAGCAACTGAGCAAGTGGTGGCAGACTTCCTTTTTGAAGAAATTTTTGCCAGGTATGGGACTCCGAGAGAAATTGTATCAGACGGTGGATCACGATTTACTTCTCATATAATAGAAAAGCTAATGCATAAATATGGGGTCAAGCATAGAGTGACAACCCCCTATCATCCCCAAGCGAATGGATAGGTAGAAAGCACAAATAAGGTATTGGAAAATATCTTGATAAAGTCAGTAGCAAGCCATCACCGGGATTGGGCACAGAAACTCCTAAAAGCTCTATGGGGATACAGAATGACATGGCGGAATACAACAGGTTTTTCTCCATATGAATTAATCTATGGAAAATCCCCCTTGTTTCTTATGGAATTTGAGATTAGTACACTCATAATAGCTCTGGAAGTAGGCCTAGATTTATCAAAAGCCCATAAACACTTACTGGAACAGCTGAATGAGTTGGACGAAATTCGAGCACTGGCTATTTAGAAAACTATTGTTGTTCAACAGTAGAGAATGACATGACACGATAAATTCATCAAAACCAAGGTGTTTCAGGTGGGGGACTGGGTGTTATTGTATGACTCTATATTTAAATATTTCAAAGGCAAGCTCTAAACTCACTAGATGGGCCCATATCAAGTGAACGTAGTGTTCGATAACGGAACGGTTAGACTTAGCACAATAGATGAAAACCATACTTCGTTCCTGGTAAACGGACACCATCTTAAATTTTTGTCACCATCCAGCCTTTAAAGATGCTTTTTTTAAAAATCTTTCTGCTTCATCTAATTTAATGGTCATTGGAAAACAAGACACCCTCACTCTGCTCTAAAAAAATATAATAATATATGGAAAGAAAAAAACAAAATATATATATATATATATATAATATATATATATATATATAATATATATAATATATATATATATATAAATATATATATATATATATTATATTGTTTTTGTTTATCTTTTGCAGGAACAATAAAGAAATATGGCAAGGAGAAATTTAACACCCGAAGCTATCATTTTTATCAGCTCTTACACCATAGTTGTTGTTACTCCATAACTATTGTTACACCGTAGCTGTTGTTACTCCATAACTACTGTTACACCGTAGCTATTGTTACTCCATAACTGCTATTACACTGTAGTTGTTGTTACTTCATAACTGCTGTTACACCATAGTTGTTGTTACTCCACCGGGGTTGTTACTCTGTAACTGTCGTTACACTATAGTTGTTGTTACTCCACAACTGCTGTTACACCATAGTTGTTGTTACTCTGCAACTGCTATTACACCGTAGCTGCAGTTACTCTGAAACTATCATTACACCGTAGTTATCGTTACTCCACAATTGCCATTACACCATAGCTATTGTTACTCCACAACTGCCATTACACCGTAGTTCCCGTTACTCCGCAACTGTCATTACCCCGTAGCTGATATTACTCCACAACTGCCATTACACTGTAGTTGTTGTTACTCCACAACTACCATTACATTGTAGCTGTTGTTACTCCACAACTGTCATTACATTGTAGTTGATGTTACTCCGCAATTGTGTTACTCACTATTGTTGCTACTCACTGTTCCGCCACTTCAAAGCAGTTGTTACTCATTGTGTTGCCACTCAAGTTGCCGCTACATGTTGTGTTATCAATCTATCAGGTAAGTCCGTAGGTACGTCTCTATCATTTTATGGATTTAATTAGATATTCCAGAAAGGACAAATAAACGTGTCAAGGATGGCCATCATTAAAGTTGGGGGGGAAATCGTCAAAGGAAATGACAGCGTACCACGAAAAGCATTTAGTGCACATAATCCCGCTCAACAGAATATGATGATTGCGGTATGTTGTAATAATATTTTTAAAAACATTGGGATGCGGATTCATATGCACCAGGTCATATCGGTCATCATCCCCATGCACTGCATTTGATTTTCAAAATACACTTCAGTACCACCTTTACCTACCATGAGATCCGAGTGTACTAGTACTAGATTTTCCATTACTCCCATACGTACCAGTACTATTTGTTCCATCTTTCCCAAATCAACCATGACATTATTTCAACCTCTAACAGTTTGGAGACCTGTCACTCTCCCCTGCCAACCAACTGTAGTCGACGTGCTGTTTCCACCTTCACAACGATGGGTGGCCGATCAATTCACCATGAACCTGAGAGCACAAGGGCAGTTTGGAGTAATCGAGAGGTATGGAAGGTCTTTCAGAACACTGGATGGGATGTGTACTTCGATAGATAAATGGGGTTTAATGAAGTATTGACAGTGAAATTCGCACTGAACTTGGGGGAAGAAGGCTCCCGGGTTCATGGAGTGGTGATCCCTGTAACAGAAGAAAGCATTGTGGAAGTCATAGGACTTCTGCAAGTTGAGGAGTGATGGTTTGTGAGAAGGACTACCCTTCTGGAATTCCCCGAGGCCTTCCTTTAGGCCATAGAGAGTATACAATAGGAGGGCAGGGGGTATGACAGAAATTCGCTACAATATCCGTGGGGAGAAGTAGCAGAATTTGTCATCAAATATATGACATGCGAGGGAAGATACTCCATAATCTTCAGATATCACCTCCACATATTAGCTCACCTGCAATTTCCATAGGCAAAGGCTTTCTCCATGAATGTGCCTTACTTCCTACTAAGGAGCGTTCATCTGATGGTAGATTTGGCTCAGGGGGCTTGACAGGTACTGGCAGTCATCACTCATCACGGGTTGGTGTGGCTGCTAATAATGAATGCCATTGGACAGATTTCAATTCCATGGGAGGTGTTTCAGGACTCCACAGAGGAATAGATAGCAGCTGTTAAGGCCGCTAGGGTAGAAGAATCTGAAGCCATGGAAGAGGATCCTATCTAAGATGACTATGTCGATCAGGAGGAACCAGAGGAAATGGAGATGGAAACAAAGGAATTGGGGGATGAGGTAGCTCCCCAAGGCCAAGCAGGAAACATGGAGATAATGGAAGACATAGGGGTTGATGCAGAAAGGCCTGCTAGTACCATGAATGACAGTGTACCACAAGAACTAGCTTCACCCGTGGAACTAGCAGAACAAGAGGACGCTACGGCAGTCATGGGAGCAGACCCATAGCAGGCTAGCATGGGCGAAGTAGTTGATATGGTGACCAAAGGAACCCCACACGGATCTCCTGTCGCCATGGAAATAATGGAGGACAATCTGGTTGAAGAGGAGGTTGTGACCACTCCAGCCATGGAACTCAGAGAAGAGGAAGGACAAAGACAAGAAGGGTCCAGAGTTGGGGAAATTGTGGGACCCATCGAGGAAGCAGCAGAAAAGCCAGGGTGCAAGGTTGACACTATACCACAAGAACCAGTGTCAACTTTGGGGCCAATTGTAGAAGATGCTCCCTAGTCCCCTTTCTTGGCCTCGATTCCAAGAGGAGTGAGGGTGACTCGTTCCCCTCGATGGGGAGAAAAAGAAGATTTTGTATTTCCAGTGGCTTTAAATCTATTACAAAGGCCACAAACTTACAGTTGGGAAGCCACTTAGGTGGCAGGTTCCTTGGAGTAGGAGAAGAGAAAAGAAAGTCGGGAGGCTAGAGAACCAGGAGGAATTCCAACAGAAATAGCAATGGGAGAATGTCTCACTAGCACATCACTAGTCATGGTGCATGTGCACGAAGAGGAGATCGATTTTGGCAAGAAGGAGGGACCAAGTGAATTGGTCCCGATGGCTGAGCCAATGATACAACCAGGTGAGGTGGCTATTGAGCACGAAGAGTAAGGAAGGAAGGTAAATCCCCCAGTCAACATAGCAGAAGATGTTTCGAGGGATTTGCCTCCGGTTGATGAAGTATTAGTCAAGCAAGAGTGGATAAAGTTGTGTGAACAGTGAAGGCTTCCGATGAAACAAAAGTATCAGCTGCAATTCGAGGAAACAATTCGGCTCAAAATGGAAGCGAGGAAGCTGAGAAAGAAGGTGAATAAAATGCAGAAACAATTAAGGAAGCACAAATGGCAAGCCAGAAAGGCCTAAACTATCTAGGTTAACTCAGAAACCCAAGTAAACCGAATAGTCATGACCTCTGCCGACACTCAGATAGATCTGATCGACCAATTATTTGAAGATCGGGAGTATGCCCTAATAGCTAAAATTTAGTCTTCGAAATCTACTGCGGCCCAGTATAAAAATGAAATTAGAAGGACTGAGGAAAGGGACTCCACAACATTTTTTGGATATGTGGAGTGTATGGATGTGATGAGGTTACGGCATGCAAAACAACAACTCAAGACAAAGCAACTAAAGAAGAAAGTGGCAAAGTTGAAGGCCGACAAGGAGCAGATGTTTGAGCTAGTGCAAGAGGTTATGGCATGTTGTCCCCCTGCTTCTTGTTATTCCTTATTTTTGCATGAACGTTTCCTTTTATTCTGCATGGAAAGTATTAAGAATTAGGTCAGTTATGAGATGGAGGACAATGTGCAATTCCTATGGATTCTGAGTCATGATGTACCAACATAATATTTGATGTGTAAATTATACTTGCACGGGTACTTACTGTGGCTGGACAGAGATTTTAACCCGGTCCCATCTGTGGGGGACATTCATTTGAGGTCCCTCACCTCTTATGCTTTTAATCAAATTCACTAGCAAAAGGCTAGTAACACTTTTGAATCTAATCAAGTTACCAAGCCATTTATAGTAAGAGGGGAGCATGAGAGGTCATACACAATGTTTAATAAGCATGGGACCTTTCTAGGGATTGGGGAAAACAGAGATAGATTAGTGAGGACACAAAAATGTTGTCTCAATCATTGTGTCAAGCAACTCACCACATTTCAAAAAGAGGCCCTTAGTTGCTGTCAGAGGAGGTGGATGATGTCACCAATAGCCATCCGGGACAGAGAACCTTTTGGGGCACCAAATTTTGCATGTGTACTTACTAGGGTGCCTAGGTATGTGACATGTGTTCAGACATGTGGGTCCTGGTGGATGGGGCTCCAGTTCCAGTTCCCTATTCTCTAGTTGCCTACTGAAGATTACACTCTAGCTTATGATGTCCCGATGGATTGGTGGAAGGAAGTTGTCCTCTCGGACAGATTTAAGGTTCCATAGACACAAATGGCCACAGAATACGATCTTGCCTAGCTTCATGAAACATATAGTCTATGGAACCTAGATTTGCGGAAGCAGTGGACTGCATGAGGACATGTAGTAGACTGGTTGGAGGGAGATGTTGGGTGCCAAATCAAGCCATCTTTCTAACCATTTCCACTGCCCTTTTTGACCTTTTTGCACTCATTTACCTATGTTGTTATGATAAACTTACAAGGTAAATTCCCCCTTTTACTTGTCCTATTGGTATACTTTAATTAATGAAGTAAAATGCACAGAGTCTATCTATTTGTGGTACTAAATCATGTGTTTGACCACAGCATGAGAATAGGAACCCTCAACTCGATGGATTACAACAGATCTGATAACAGTCGATCAGAAGGAGGTCGCGTGGCTCGGGGAACAGGCTCCCTGAACTATTCTTGGCGCTTCTTGCTATCTCAGACAACTGATGCTAATACCATTTCAACCAATGTATATCTTTGTATCTGCAGCCGCTATGTTTTTGGGGGATCTGTTAATCTCCCTCGTTGTGTATAAATTGCAGGTTGATCCTGTGAATGGGGGTTCACCCATCAGTATTGTAAACTTTTTTTACCAATTAATAAAAGATCATCCATTTTTCTGTTCTAATTCTTTTCGTGGCTAACGCAGCCCTAATCAGAGAGCTAGGCCCGCTCTTCTGATCAGGTGCCACGTCTTTGTGTGTGTGTGATTTATTAGTTTGTGTTGTTGTTACATTTCTTTACTATTTATGATTATTTCTACAATTCTGTAAATGGTTAATCTTGCATTTATGTTTTGAATCTTAACCCATGAACCCTTGGTTTCGAAAGATCATGTGTTTTCCCCTGCATATACCTTTCTCATTGCCTTGAAAGGATACGCACCCAGATTGATAAGATTAATGTCGGAATCGGGTAGATAAATCACCCCTACCTGGACACCAACAAGAGGCTCCACAAATCTAAGGAAAAAATTTGGAGGGTAGTTATAGCCGCTACAACAAATTTTTTGTCTTTTTTCTTACACTAGACTCTTTTTGCCTTACAACACTTGTTTTCTCTAGGAACAAATATAGCGAGTGCTAAATATATTTTACCTTGCAATTCTTGTGTTTGCGCTAGAAATAAATCTAGTGCACCCTATCTTTGTTTTAACATATAGTACTTTTGTTTGTACTAGAAACAAATCTAGTCCATGTTAGATTATTCTAGTGTGCAATGCTTTTGTTTCGGGCTAAATGCAAATCTTGTAATTCTTTTGACTATACTATAAAAAACATACAATTCTTTTGTATTTTCCCTTTCATTATATTTGTTTTACCTTACAATCCTTGTGTTTGTGTTAGAGACAAATCTAACGCGCTATATTTGTTTTACCTTGAAATGTTTTTGTTTATGCTTGAGGGAAACGTAGAGAAAATTAGATTTGTTTTACTTTGTAATGTTTCTTTTTTTCTAAAAATTCTAGCATGTGCTCTATTTGTTTTACCATGCAATACTTTTGTTCATGGTAGAAACAAATTGAGTGTGCACTAGATCGTTTTTACATCACAATGTTTCTAATTGTTCAAGAAATAAATCTAAAGTGCACTAGAATGATTTTACCTTGCATTATATTTTTTAGTTTTAAACATCTAAGACTTTCTAAATTTGTTTCTATCACAATGCTCGTTTTTTTTTATAGAAAGGAAGATAGAACATGCTAATTTATTTTAGCTTGCAATGCTTGTGTTTGTGCTAGAAGGAAATCTGGAGTGGGTTATATTTATTTTTCCTTAAAGTTATTGTGTATGTGTTAATAAAAATATAATGGTTGTTATATTTTTTTTACCATGTAATTATTATGTTTTTACCCTATAATCATTATGTTAACGTGTTCCTTCAATGTTTGTGGTTGTGCTAGAAACAAATCTAGTGTGTGCTAGATTTATTTTACCTTGAATGTTTTTAAATGTTTTTTTTTGTTACAAATAAATTTAACATGGGCTATATTTTCTTACTGCAATCCTTATTTTGTGTGAGAAGGAAATATAGCATATTCTAGAATTTTTTCCTTTCAATTATTTTGTTTGTGGCAGAAAGAAATCTAATGCATGCTAGATATGTTTTTCCTTACAATGCTTGTGTTTGTGTGAAATAGATCTAGCAAATGTTAGATATTTTTTACCCTCACTCTTGCATTTGTGTTAAAAAAAAATGTAGTGCTTGCTATATTTATTATGCCCTACAATGCTTATGTTTGTGATAGAAACAAATCTAGTGGGTGCAAGATTTGTTGTACCTTATAATCTTGGAGTTTGTACTAAAAATAAATGTTGTGCACACTAGAGATTTTTTTACATTGAAATGCTTTAGTTTTTTCTGAAAACGAATCAAGAGCCGACTATATTTGGCTTACCCTTCAGTGTTTTTTATTAGGATTATTATTTACCCTATAACGTTTTTGTGTTTTTCCCTATGCTAGATTAGTTTTATCTTACAATGTTTGTCTATGTTAGAAACAAATCTAGCATGCCCCAGATTTGTTTTACCTTTCAGTGTTATTTTTTATTCAAGAATGAAGTCTAGCACACATTATAGTTGTTTTACCATGCAATGCTTGTGTTTATTCTAAAGGAAAATTTAGCCCATGCTAGATTTATTTTATTGTGTAATGGTTTTGTTTGTTCTTGAAAAAAATATAGTGCATGCTAGATATCTTAGATTTCTTTAACTTTGTAATGCTTATAGTTTTGCTAGAAAGGAATATAATAGAACGCTAGATTTTTTATAGCTTCCAATGGTTCTCTTTGTGCTAGAAGGAAATGTAGAACATGTTATATTTTTCTTTCGTGATCATTTTTATGTTTGTAGTAAAAACAAATCTAGTAGGCTCTAGATTTTTTTTCCCTTCAATGCTTTTGTTTCTTCTAGAAACAAACCTAGCACATGCTAGATTTTTTTTACTTTGCAATTCTTGTGTTTACGTTAGAAACAAATCTAGTGAATGTTATTTTTCTTCACCCTAGAGTATTTTTTTTGAGCTAAAAATAAATATAGTCCATATAACATTTCACTTAAGTTGTAATGCTTATGATTGTTGCAGAAAAATATACCATGTTCTATATTTTTTTTCTCTATAATGCTTATTTTTTCGCTAGAAATAAATCGATTGTGTGTTAGATTTATTTTAGCATGCAATACGTGTGTTCTGTTAGAAACAAATATAATGCATGCTATTTTATTTTTTTACCCTACAATGATTTTGTTTTCTTCTAAAAACAAATCTAGGGCATGCTAGATTTACTTTACCTTGCAATGCTTTTGTTTATTATAGAAATAATCTAGGCAGACTAGATTTTGTTTTACCCTACAATGCTTGTGTTTGTAAAAAAATTAATCCTACAATGCTCCTTACACTAAATTTAATTTACCTTACAATGCTCGTGTTTATGTTGGAAATAAATCTAGTGTGGGCTAGATTTTTTCTACATGCAATGCTCTCCTTTGTACCAGAAACCAATCTAGGACATGAAATATTTGTTTTGATTGTACAAAGAGTTTGTTTATGACAAACAAATCTAGCACAAATAAGTTTTTTTTTTTTTTTTTGCAATGCTTTTAGGTTCTTCCTTACAGTAGATTTGTCTTACCTTAGAATTTTTGTATATGTGTTAGAAACAAATCTAATGTAGAGTATTTGTACTAAAAATAAATATAGCATGCATCAAATTTGTTTACTATGCAAAGCATTTTTTTATGTTTTTCCTTACACCGGGTTTTTGTTTACCATACAATGCATGTGTATGTGCTAGAAAAAAAAAATGCAATGTCCATTAGATTTGTTTAGTCTACAATATGTGTTGTTCTGCTATTAAAAAAAATCTACCATGCACTATATTTGTTTAACATTGCAATGATTCTTTGTGATAAAAACAAATCTTGCGAACATTAGAATTGTGATACCCTATAATGATTTTATTTTTTCATATGTTTGTGCTAGAAATAAATATAGTGGGCAATGGATTTATTTTAACCTACAATGTTCTTGTTTGTGGTAGAAACAAGTATAGCAGGTGCTAGAATTGTTCTACCCCACAATGCTTATGTTTGTGCTAAGAAAAAATCTAGGGCACCATTGGTTTGTTTTATCTTGTAATGGTTTTGTGTCTAGTGGAAAGAAATCTAGCATGGGTTAGATTTATTTTACTTTGCAATAATTTTGTTTCTATTTTCTATGAAACTACATTTGTTCTACGTTATAATTCTCATGTTTGTGTTAAAACCAAATTGAGGGTGTGAAAGATTTGTTTACCTTGAAATGCCTATTTTTATCTGAAAGAGGAGGGAGGATCTCAAAATCAATTAGATATAAGGGGATGTATGCCTGTAAGGTAATCTTACTACTAATGTGGATATTTCCTTAGATGGGTTAGTCCCACTAAAAATGGAGGATCACTAGAATATTCTATTATAGTGTCATCAATGTCATAAATTTAGATAAATTTAGAAAAAAATCCAAAGTTGAGGTCCTATTCTAATTACTGAGATCATTCCTTTTCCTCTCCACCAGTTATCTCCTCTTGAAAATTCTTCAAGTACTCCTCACTTGAAGGGAATATCATGAGATCATGTGCATGTTGCTCTCCGTTGAAGGTTAAACTTAATAACCTTCAACCCAATATGTCAAAAATACCCTCTCCCCCACTTATTGTTCTCCCTCATATTATTTCTCTTATCGCCTGTATCAACCATAATTTTGGCCCCTCTTCCTCCCTCATCTCACCATCCCCACTCATCAATCGACTGTCCTTGGCCCTTATGGAAGAATCTATCCTTGAATCCCTCTTTTGCACCCTATTGTTTTCCTCTCACCCTACCATTTCTCTTCATCTCATGAAGATATGAAATGAAGTTATGCTTTATAGTCAGGAATAAAATGTTATGATTCCCCCTTCTAGTGATGGCCTAGTGATGGACCCCTTTGTAGTATTCCTTGTTGGTGGGAGGTGAAATATGATCAAAGCTAAGAGAAACCCAAAATTGAAAGTAAGGAAGGAGAATAAGCTTCTATTGCTAGGTCCTTAGAGAAAATTAGTCCTGGTTGAAAGGTTCTATATGATTCTTCTCTCTTCCATATCAAGGGAAATGAGGGTGTTTGAAAACAAATTGTTCTTAAGAGATTGATTGCTTCCATCAAACATAATAAGTTAATGATAAACAAAATTGTGTTATCTCCTTCAAATACAAGAATAATACTTGAAGGTTTTTTGAAGAACTGGTACTTCACTCACATTGACTTAATATTTTTTTAGGGGGTCTAATAGCATTACAAAACTCAAATTTCAAGGCGGCACATGAAATTTCTATTGATAAAAAGGGATTGATTAGATTCTCCAATTTTGTAACATACAATGTATCATTAATCTAACTATAATTTTTTAATTCAGAATAACAAATGATGAAAAACTCAACACAACAAACTTGTCAATAAAGTCATATTTTAAGAGATCTGTGAACTTGACAAAATAATCATAAAAAACCTGGCTACATAAATCATTCAAAATGGATAACTGTATTTCATTCTTACCATTTAAATTTGATTGCAAGAGGGTTTTTTCCATCCACTTATGATTTACACTCCCTCACAAAAATAACCTAGAAGACACTTGTGAGTTAGCATCTAAGATAGGTAAAAATCAATTTCTCTAGTTGATAGTAAGTTTAATTTATCAACACCAATGCAAGCTTGTCACCGAGGTAACATGACAATGGGACTAAATATAGGTTGACTGAAGTATAATTTAATGACTACATTATTTTTAACTATGATAATTATAAAAAAGAATTCTCTGATTCAATGTCATTGAAGTTATGCATGGGATCCCTAGGGGATGTTTCGCCATGTGTACAAATAGAAATATAATGGATATTAAGATTTGTATACACTGGTGGGACTCTTTGCAAATTGATTCCAAACACCAAAAATCCAGTTGGTGATAGGACTTGCTTTTTTATTGCTTGTATCTTCCTACACTAAGTGGGTATGGGTATGTATGCATAAGTGAATACTAAAACTCATACAACCAAGACCTATGGGTATGCATTTTCATGTGTATACTTGCATCTGTTATATGGACTATAGATGTAATATCTTTAACTTAATGAAATATATGTTATGATTGTTGAAATGAAACTAAATATGTCACAAGTTCTACAAGCGGATCTTTAGGATCAGAAGAAAAATGACATTCAAAATATGTCACATTGTTAGACATATATTATTGTAATGTAATCATGTATACCTCAAGGAAGTAGAGAGAAAATGTTTTTTTTTGTTTGTCTAATAATTGAAAAGAATTGAATAGATGGATTTCTCAATAATGTTTTTGAAAAGATTTCATCTAAAAAAAAAAAAAAAATCCAAAATATTGATTTTATAAATAATATTACTATGTGGAAGGTTAGGTAGTATAATATAAATTTTACTCAATTACCTTCCCTACTTAATTATTCAGTGAATGTAAAATATGTTGGGGCATAGTATGATAAATGCCATGAAATAGTTTAAAACTTAAGTCATATCTATATTTAAGAGTATATTAATTCTAAATTCATTTTTCAAATCTTGAAAGGATAAAATGTAATAAACTATGATCATTTTAGGCCTTTAAATCCCTAAAGCTATGTGTAGCTCACCTTATATAAGTTATAAATTTTGAAAAGAACTGAGAACATTTCCAAAAGGCACAAATTTTTCAAAATGATTCTCAAAATATTCCCAACTGTTTCAAGCTCTTTAGATAAGGTTGTGTGAATTTTCATGAAAAAATCATTTTTTTAATTACTAAAACTACAATGTAGTGCAACTAACATCATTAAAAATAGTTAGAGCACAAAAAACAAAAACAATCCACCATAGATCTAGGAAAGGTGATTTGAAGGTTTAAATGAAGAACAACATCAACAAATTTATTATTATTTTTACTATTATTGGTCCTATGTTAATATAAATTATCATGTAGCATTCCAAATTCAAACTAAATATTGGAAATGAACAATCTATCATCAATGCATCAATATAAAACTTGTATATTTCATTATATGAATGAAGTATTAATATATGAAAAAAGTCTTATTTATATAATTTATTTGATCATATCAAGGCTATATATGGAATTTGTATCTACAATAAGGGATGATTATTTTTTTTATAAAAATTTATTTTAGTCATACAATTTTAAGGTCACTGCCAAGGGATACGCTAAATTGGTGTATGAGACCCCACTCATTCTTAACTTGTGAACTCTTAGGAGGAAACATGTTTTATTAACCATTAGGCCCTCTCAAGCTATATTGGCCATTAGGATTGATTAGAATCTCTCATTTTGAAATTTACAATGTATAATTAATATAACTATATATTATTTATCATAAATTACTAATGTTGAAAAAGTCAACTCACTATACCACTAGATGAATTCAGAATTTAAGACAATGAAATCAATGAAATTTTGATACCAATTCAATATTGATACTTTGTTAGCACGAAAATGTGGATAAATAGAGATTGACGCAAGTATTCTTTAATGACTACATTCTTTTCAGCTATGGTAATTATAAAAAAGAACAACCTCATTCAATCTCATGGAAGTTATGCATGGCTCCCTAGGAGAGCTTTGGCCAGGTGTACAAAAATAAATATAACAAATAATATTATTTATATGTGGGCATTCTTATTTGTATCATTTGTGTGGTCATTTCAAGGCCACACATGATGTTTGTATAATAAAAAAATAGATTGATTAGACTCTCCAATTTTGTAATTTACAATGCATTTTTAATATAACTATCACTTTTTTATTAAAACTTAAGAATGTTGAAAAAATCAACTCAACAAACTACTCAATGAAGTAAGAGTGTAAGAAATTAACTAGCTCCATAAAATTGATAAAAACATGGCTACCTAAATCATCCAAAGTGGGGGACTTTCTTCCATTCTTGGCATCTAAATTTGATCCCAGGAGTTTTTTAGATCTACAAATGATTTAGACTCACTTGTAAAAAGAACCCACAAGTAACTTGCAAATTAGTGTCTAATGTAGGTACAAATGAATCTTATTAGGTAGACTCCATGATAAGAATAACCCACAAGTAACTTGCAAATTAATGTCTAAGATGAGTACAATTGAATCTTCTTAGGTCACAAAGAGCTTGATTTATTGACACCAATTCTTGTTTGGGACTGAGTTAGCACTACAATGGGGTTGAACATAAATAGACTCAACTATACTTTAATTACTTCATTTTTTTCATCTATGATAATGATAAAAATGAATGTTGCCATTCAATGTCTCAAAAGTTATGCATGGGCTCCTTAGAGTAGGTTTGGCATAGTGTAAAAAAATAATTATAATAGGTAATAATATGTGTATGTCTCTATACACATGTGAATACACACACATGCAACTAGGATGTGTGAGCATATATTTCCATGGTTATTGAGCACAAACACACATACGTTCTCCATTTCTATGTGTAAGCATGGGACATGTGGGGAAAGTGAAACACATGCACATAGGCATATGCATGTGCATGTGTGCATGTGTTACACAGATTATAGATGTAATATCTTCAACTTAACAAAATACATGCTAAATAGTGTAAGTGAAAATAAAAATGTGACAAGCTAAGTGTATGTGCATATTCAGGATTAGGATAAGAAAGAAAATTCATCAAATATTAAGTTGTTGAAAATATATTATTGGAATATAGTAATTGTTGGGTCCCTATAATACTAGTGATTACCCCATTACTATTGTAGTTGCATATCTTATTAATATTATTGTTCCCCTATTATCCCCATATTGTTATTACTGTGCCCCATAGAATCCCTCTATTGTTATTTTTGTGGATTTATACTATTATTGTTAGGTCGGCTGGGTTATATTGTACTCCTTAGACTCCTATATATAGAAAGGAGGTTTTTCCATTTGAATAATCAAAGAATTGTTCATTTATGTAATGTAAAGGAGGTTTCCCACTCGAAGAGGCTGAATTATAAGGTGTTGATCTATCTTTCTATCTTTTTGTGAGCTGGTTTCATAACATTTGGTATCAGAGCTTTGGATTCTAGGGTTTCGCTGCTCCAAATAGGTCATCGTGGCATTTTTGCTATAAATTTTTTCTGCGATGTCTCAGAAGCTAAAAAAAAACACCCATTTGAGAAGACATCGTACTAAACCTCAGATCTAAATTTCAGAGATTTTAGCGCTATATTTGTAGAGATATGATCTGAGGAATTTGGTCTTTTTGTAGACTCCTGAATTACATTCAAAACAGGTGACCTGGGGAAAATTGTCATAACTTTCTCTCTGAGCATCAGATTGAAGTTTCGTATGAAGGTATAGAAAGAGGATGGATTTTAGTTTCTTTTATATATATTTTTAGGGCCAAAGATTGAAATAGTGACTCGTGGCACATCATACAAGCTCGCTCTATTTAACTAGTCTATAATCAAGTCATTGTGGGAGAATTTGCATAACTCTTCCTTGGAGAATCCAATTTGGATCAAACTGGTGGCATTTGAAAGAGGACACAGAGGGATACTACAGGTCGTGATTTTAGAACTAGATGATTAGAAAGTTCATAGATACATCAGAGGCGATATCAAGCTCCTACAAAGTGAAAAAAGGTGTGTAGATTTTTGTAAATTTTTGCTTAAGCTTGGTTTGAAAATTTATTTTTAAGGAATTTAAATGGCATAGTAGAGCATTATTATCGGTAACTGATGCCCCGAGGAAAGAAAATTCAAACACCTAGTAAGCAACCTAAAGGCTCTAGCATGACTCATGAAGAAAAGGAGGAAATGCTACATGATATATCAAAATTACAAGACCAAGTGCAATAAATATCACTCTCACAAAAGCTAACAGAAGCTAATATAAATGGCGTGGAATCTAATATAAAGGTCGTGGAAGCTAAGATGGATGATTTGAAGATATATTTGAAGAGAGACATGGTAGATTTGAAGACAAACATGGCAGATTTGAAGACAGATTTGCCAAATTATCTACAAGGAATACTTATTAATGGTGAAAAGGTAGTAAAGGAAACTCATGATGCGAACAAAAGAAATTTTAATCATGATTTCATAAACTCTAATGTGGGATTTAAGCCCCACCATATTCCAAAAATTGATATGAGGAAGTTTAACGGCAAGGATCCCGCAACATGGATATTACAAATGGAGCAATTTTTCAATCTCAATAATGTGCAAAACACAGAAAAGGTATGTATTGCAACTTTATATCTGGAACCAAATCAGTTTGTATGGTATCAATGGCTTTGCTCTCATAAACAAATTATCACTTGGGAAATTTTTACGAAATAATTGATAGCACATTATGAGGATACAAAAAGCAACACTTTTTTTAGCCAATTGATAAGTCTCAAACAAAAGGGGTCAATAATGGAGCACATTGAGGAGTTCCAAAAATTGAACATAAGGGTAAAAGATATTCCAGAGGAGCATAGGATTGATGTGTTCATAGGGTCTTTAAAGGATAATATCCAACATGATGTTAACCTTTGGGAACCTGATTCATTAGAGAAGGCATTCAGGTTAGCAAGAAAAATGGAAAGCAAAATTATGGCAACCAAGAAGCATACCACTCACAACTATAAAGATCGAAGTGTTGTCCCTAGTCTTCCACAACCTATAAGGTTGACACCACAACAATTGGAAGAAAAAAGAGCAAAAGGGCTTTGTTACAGTTGTGATAGCAAATACACTAAAGGTCATAAGTGTGCTGAGAAGAAATTATCCTACATAGATTGTGAAGAGGAAGAAGAAAAGGAGCAAGAAAGGTCAAAAGAAGAGGATATTCTCCAGGAACAAAGCCTAGATAAAGAAGAAATGAATCCGACCATATCTTGTAATGCATTGGCAGGAATTACCACTCCTCAAACCATCAAGATAGAAGGACAAATCAAGAAGAAAAAGCTAATAGTGTTGATTGATTCAGAAGTACCCACAATTTTATTCATTGTAAGGTAGCAAAAGAATTTAATTGCTTCTTATATCCAGCACCAGAGTGTCAAGTGATGGTTGCAAATGGAGGAACAATAAATTGCTCTGGAAAGTGCCATAATATCAAGCTATCCATGGGAGAATATGTATTGACTAGCCCAATGCTTTCCATTCCAATGGGAGGTGCTAATGTTGTACTAGGAGTCCAATGGCTACAATCCTTGGGTACAATAGCTTTTAATTTTCAAGAACTTTTCATGAAATTTTTTATGGAAGGAAAGGAAATTGAATTAAGGGGTATTGCAGAGAAGCCGGGAAAGATAATCAGCTCTAACAGTATGAAAAAGCTTCTAAAAAAGGAACAAAGAGGTGTAATTGCACAATTATGTTTGCTAGATGTTTCCACATTGGAATCATCTATTTCTCCAGATCTCTAAAAAGTCATTCCAAGGTATTTGAGACTCCCAAAGGTCTCCCACCTATTCGTGATCATGATCATGTTATTCATCTGATTGCAGGAAGTGTTCCTCCAAACATCAGGCCGTACAGATATCCTTATGCCCAAAAGAGTGAAATTGAACGTATGGTTGCAGAAATGCTAAACGTTGGTATAATTCAACTAAGTCAAAGTTCTTTCTCTGCTCCAGTAGTATTGGTGTACAAGAAGGATGGATCATGGCGCATGTGTCCGGATTAGAGGGAGCTCAACAAGCTCACTATTAAAGATAAATTTCCCATTCCTATCATTGATGAATTACTGGATGAATTGCATGGATCAATTTACTTCACCAAGTTGGATCTTTGTTCAGGATATCATCAAATCAGAATGAAGATTGAAGACATTCCAAAAACAGCATTTAGAACTCATGAGGGTCATTATGAATTGTTGGTCATGCCTTTTGGCCTTACCAATGCACCTTCAACATTTCAAGGTTTTATGATTTCAATTTTCAAACCATTCCTTAGAAAATTTGTGTTAGTATTTTTTTGATGATATACTAATCTACAGCGAGTCTTGGAAAGATCATGTTGAAGATGTTGACAGAGTGCTACAACTATTGGAGGAGAAATAATTATATGCAAAAAAATCCAAATGTTTCTTTGGAGTACAAGAGGTGGAATATCTAGGTCATATTATATCTCATGAAGGAGTTAAGGTAGACCCTAGCAAAATTAAAGTCATTAAGGAATGGAAAATCCCCACATCCATAAAGCATCTACGAGGATTTCTTGGGTTGACGGGGTATTATCGCAATTTTGTTAAGAATTATGGGAGAATAGCAGACCTCTAACAACATTATTGAAGAAAAATGCATTTTCATGGACTCCAAAAGCAACAAAGGCCTTCGAACATCTTAAAGAGGAAATATTCCAAGCACCGGTCTTAGCTACACCAGACTTCACAAAAACCTTTATTGTGGAATGTGATGCTTTAGGAAATGGAATTGGTGCTATGTTAATGCAAGATGAAAGACCCATTGCTTTTGAAAGTCATCCAATCAAGGGAAACTTTTTACAAAAAGCTATTTATGAGAAGGAAATGTTGGCAATACTCCATGCACTTAAGAAATGGTGACCCTACCTAACGGGAAGACACTTCAAGGTAAAAACGGATCATGATAGCCTTAAATACTTTTTATAACAAGATTATCCTCTAGAGAGCAATAAAAGTGGATCACAAATATGTTGTGTTATGACGTTGAAATCATCTACAAAAAAGGGAAGCAAAATGTGGTGGTAGATGCACTCTCAAGAAAGGATGAGGATGTGGAAGCAATTGGTTGTGTGCCATTTCTATTATCCAGCAGATTGGATAAACGAAGCAAGGGAGGAATGGAAGAATGATGAAGAAGTGTGGGCACTTATTCGAAAGTTACAACAAGATTCCAATACGTCTGATACATTTCGCTGGCAAAATGATTCGTTATGGTACAAAGATAGCTTATACCTCTGTAAGAATTCCCAACTAAAACAAAAGATTCTTATGGAATTGCACACTTCTCCTTAGGAAGGCACTCAGGATTTTTAAAAACTTACCACAGGATTAAAAAGGAATTTTTTTGGGATGGCCTTAAATAAAATATTCAAAAGTTTGTAGCGAAATGTTTGAAATGCCAACAAAACAAAGATCAACAACTAAGAAGTCAACCTCATTACAACCTCTATACATTACAAACCAACAATGAAAGGAGGATTCAATGACAAAACCACAGGTCTACACAAGTCTAAGGAAACACAATATAACCTAACCGACAAACATAACAAGTAAGCACAAAAATAACAATAGAACATCCTATAAAGCCAGTACAGTTTCTACTGCATTTATGGAAACAATTCAAAAGCTACATGGAAACCCAAAGATTATGGGGTAATCACTAGTATTATAGGGACCCAACAGAATGTTTGGTTTTCCAACAAAATAAAGTTGAAACAATTAAGACACCGAGTCTATTACAACCTTTATCCATTCCAAGCCAACGTTGGGAGGAGGTTTCAATGGATTTTATCACAGGTTTACCCAAGTCTAATGGAAATAGTGTCATCATGGTGGTAGTTGACAGACTTACCAAGTATGCGCACTTTTGTGCATTATCACATCCATTTAAAGCCAATACAGTTTCTATTGCATTTATGGAAACAATTCAAAAACTACATGGAAATCCAAAGATTATTGTAAGTGACAGAGATCCCATTTTCACTGGAAATTTTGGACAGAATTATTTTCTTGTCTTGGTACTCAGTTAGCTCATAGCTCATCTTATCATCCTCAATCTGATGGGCAAACTGAGATAGTAAACAAATGTTTGGAAGGATATCTTCGTTGCTTGTATCTGATAAACAGACACAATGGGTCAAATGGTTGCCTCTTGCTGAATGGTGGTATAACACTTCCTTCCATACAGCAACAAAAATGACCCCATTTATGGCACTTTATGGGTATCAAACACCATCCATCACATCATATTTAAGAGAAAATTCTAAGGTTCAGGCAGTGGAACATCACATCGAACATCAACAACAAGTCCTCCATCTCTTAAAGGATAACCTCGTGTTGGCACATAATAGAATGAAACAACATGCAGATCAACATCGCAGCGAAAGAAGTTTTGATGTAGGTGATTGGGTATTCCTACGGCTACAACGATATAAGAAAATGTCCCTCAAGCAAGCTAAGAAGGATAATAAATTATCACCAAAGTATTATGGTCCATAAAAGGTGTTGCAAAAGATTGGTACTATGGCATACAAATTGGAGCTTCCTGCAGTTTCTCGATTGCACCCAGTTTTCCATGTTTCATGTTTAAAGAAGGTTATAGGCGACAAGCTCCCAGCTCAAACAATATTGCCATAACTTGACAAGGAAGGAAAAATTATATTGGAACCGGAAGCAGTCACAGAAACAAGAACTCGACAGTTACGAAATTGATCAATTTCGGAGTATCTTATTAAGTGGAAGAACTTATCCGCTGAAGATTCCACATGGGAGGATGAGAATTTTATACAGAAGTATCCAAAACTACTCAAGCGTTGAGGACAACACTTTTTTGAAGGAGAGGGCATGTTGGGTCCCTATAATACTAGTGATTACCCCATTACTATTGTAGTTATACCCCTTATTAATATTGTTGTGCCTCTATTGTCTATTGTTATTATTGTGCCCCATAGAATCCCTCTATTGTTATTTTTTGGCTTTATATTATTATTGTTAGGTCGACTGGGTTATATTGTGACTCCTTAGACTCCTATATATAGAAAGGAGGTTTTGTCATTTGAATCATCCAAGAATTGTTCATTTATGTAATGTAAAGGAGGTTGCCCCCTCGAAGAGGCTGAATTCTAAGGCATTGATCTATCTTTTCTATCTTTTTGTGAGCTGGTTTCATAATAGTAACTTGTACCTCAAGGAAGTAAGGATATACATAGTCAATAAATAAGAAGAACCTAAATTTATGAATAGATGAATTTCTTAACAATATGCTTGAAAATATTTCAACTATAATAACAAATGCCAAAAATATTGATTTTATAAGGTATATTGTTGCATGGAAGGCTATGTATTATAGAAGATAATTTTCTAAATTGCCTTTTGTCTTCATTCTTTTAGTCAAAGTGAGATATATTGAGGCTTACTATAATAAACCTCATGAAAACTTGTAAAATCTAATTAATCTTAATGTTTAAGGGTATATTAGTTCCAACTTTATTTATCTAATTGTAAAAGGATGAAACTTAACAAACTTTGGTCATCTTAGGCCTATAAATCTCTAAATCTATGAATCACACACAAGTTATCAATTTTGAAAAGCACTTAAAGCATAAAATTCAAAAGGGACCAAAAATTGTTGAATGATTTTTTGCCATTTTCATAAATCCTCCCAACTATTTTGAAACCTCTTTGACTGAGGTTTAGTAAGCATTGTCATTCAAAAAGAATTTTTTGATCATTTCTTCATAGAAATATTTAACAACTAAACCCTAGTGCAACTAACCTCACTAAAAATAAGTAGAACAAAAAAAATGAAAACAATCCGTAAAGCGTGAGAAATTGATTTCATATTTTTAATGATGAACAACATCATCAAATTTCATGTATGATATCATACACTTTTATGTAGTTCTGAACTTTATTATTTACTTTATTTTTTGTTTAGTTCCATGTCAATCTGAAGCATCATGAAACACTCAAAATTTTATGTGGTGTTTGGGGATGAATGATTTATCATCAATGAATCACTATTAAACTTGTATATTTCCATATTTCCTTGTCTGAACTAAGTATAAATATTTCAATTAAACAGTTCATGTGATTTTCTTTTCTATTTCCTATGAATGTGTAGGTGAGATTTCTTTCCCATTGTTGGCTTAAAAGCTCTTGTTGCTATGAACTAATTTGATTTCCTATCAATTCTCATTTGTTTTCTTTAGGACACTTAATTTTACTTTTATTTCTTGATCCCGTGCAAGCTATAAAATTATCACCCAACCCATGCCAAATAGATATGTGTATATAATGTCACAAATAATGTTCTAGGAATAAGGGACTTAATATAGGATAAGAAAATATAGAAAAATATTAAAATAAAACATATTAGACCAATAGAACTCATTATGCTAAGGTCCTATTTTCTCTAGTAAAAATTTATTAGATCAAGGATTATAAATCTTCTTGTTAATTTACAATTATATATGATTATGTGAATCCTTCAATCTATAATAGGGATTGTTGTATAGTTAGCCTACCCCACCAATAATCTTACTAAAAGATGTGTGAACATTAAAAAAATAAAAGCGAGATATGATCATTTAAATTTCTAACTAATTATCAAACATTATAAACACTTTTAATCTACATGCAATGGTCATAAAATAAGTGAAAATACATAAATTTAAATTTTCGAACACAAAACTCTAATAAATTTTCTAAAACAAAACTCTAATAGGAATACCACATAAGTGAAAATAAAAGTGTTTAAATTTGAGTTTATAATTGTTTGAATTCTTTTTTATATGAATTTATTTATTATTATTGTGAGTATATAAGGAATTAAGATTCTATTATATATATTATATATATATATATTCTTGTGTGTGGGGTTAAATGAATAGGTAAGAAACTCCTATTGTAAATTTACTATTTTATTTATTTTTATTTTTATTTTAATTTTATTTTAGTTTCAAATTAGTTTAATTTAATTTTTATTTTTTTTTGTAATTTTATTAAATTTAAAAAAACTTCCAATTGTTAAATTTATGATTTTATGTTATTTTTATTTTATTATTAATTTTTTTTTAGTTTTAAAGTATTTATTCTTATTTTATTTTTTTATTTTTTATTTTGATGTATTTTCACCAAATCTAAATGTTAAGATAAGAGAGTAGAATGATAAATATATTATTATTACTATCGTTTATTATTTCTAGGATAAATAATAAATAAGATATATGTATATGTGTGTGTGACTTTAATGCTCGAACTTCAAGCAACCAAGCTATTATTCTAAGAAATTATTCCAACCCTAATCCTCTTTGGTTAGACGAAGAGCCTACTCTGGCTAGTAGGTACAAAAGGAGCTTTGAAGACCTCGGGGAAAATTTGTTTGGTTCGGAGCTAATCAAGCTCTGTAGTGCTCAGGATCTCATAATTTGCAATGGTTCTAAAGAAGTGGCCCAATTCCAGCAATATGACTTGCATCCATGGACTTGGTAGTAGCGTGGTAGACTATGTTATTTCCAATCTCCCATTATACAATGAAATAATAAATTTTGACAGCTTAAACGACCACAAGCCTAACTCTAATCATAGGCCTTTACTTATAGCTCTTAATTTTGTCATGCATAGAGATCCCATAGAAAATAATCCTTACAATCAAAAGAACTTAATATTTGATAAAAACAAAAATGATCTCTTTCTAAATGAATTAAAAACTAGTTTGATTCCTTTATCTAGTATAGACAACATAGAAGACCTCTATCATAATTTTACTACAACCCTCTTATATTCTATTAACAAATTCTCAATTGAAGTTTCAAATAATAAAAGAAATAACAAAACCAAACCATGGTCTGACAAACATTGTAAAAGTGTGAGGAGAGCAATCAAGGAAGCTTTTGATGAATCTCTTAAGATGGAAAAGATAAAAATATACAAAGCCCTAACTAAAAGAAAAAAGAGGAAGTACATTCATCAAAGACAGGAGAATCTCTTACACCTCTCTAAGGTAGCTCCTAAGAAATTTTGGAGGCAGATTCTAACTAGGAAGACTAAAGATAATAATAAAGTTTCTCTTCATGATTGGAATTCCTATCTTAAAAAGCTTTATGAATCTCCAAATGTCATGGATAACTTGGAAACCTTACTGACAACGAAAGAAGTTTTCTCTTTAGAAGACATTAAGTTTGGGGTTAATCACCTGGCTAAAGGGAAAGCTAAGGACATTGAAGGTTATCGGGCGGAAATATTAAAAATTGGAGGTCATGTCCTCATCCCCCACATCCACAAGCTATTCAATCAATAAGTCAAGCAAGGGTTCCCTAAACCTTGGACTGAGAGCCTCATTATCCCTATTTTTAAAAGCGGGGATACAAATAACCCCTCTAATTATCGAACAATTATGATCAGCCCTCTCTTAGCCAAGTTATATGTTAATATTTTGGAAAAGAAGCTAATCATATGGCTTGAAAGTGAAGGTAAGCAGGCTAAAGGCCAAGTAGGTTTCAGAAGGTATCACTTAACAACAGACCACCTTGTTATGCTTAGGATCATTGTGGAGGAATTTCGTAATGATAAATCCAATTTATTTTTTTGCTTTGTGGACTTCAGAAAGGCTTTCGATACGGTTCCTAGATACAACCATTGGAATAGATTAGAAGAGCTAAAGGTTCCTTTCAAGTTGAGAGCTACATATATAAGGTTATACAAGAATGTAATTGCCAATCTAAAGAGCAATGAGGGGTGGTCGAAATATATTAAGTGTAACATCAGAGTTCAATAAGGTTGCCCCCTCTCCCCTACCCTATTTGGTATTTACATCGACAAGCTCGAAGGCTATTTAGAGGAAGCAAGATGTGATGGCACAATTTTAGCTAGGATATTCGTCATCCTTCTTCTTTATGCTGACAATATTGTTCTTTTCGCAAGGTGCCCATCTAATCTTGATAAGAAACTCAGGCTTATTAAGTATTTTTGCTCTACCATGGGTATGCCTATTAACACTGACAAAACAAAAGTTATGATTATCAAATCCAAGAAGGACACTTACGCTAATTTTATGTATGACAATAATAACTTGGAGGAAGTGTATTCTTACAAGTACCTAGGAATTGATGTTCATCACAAGCTCAACTGGAACCATATGTTATGAAACCAGCTCAAGAAAGAGATATAAAAGATAGATCAACGCCTTAAAATTTAGCCTCTTCGAGGGGGCAACCTCCTTTACTTTACATAAATGAACAATTCTTTGATGATTCAAATGACAAAACCTCCTTTCTATATATAGGAGTCTAAGGAGTCACAATATAACCCAACTGACCTAACACTAATAATATAAAGCCACAAAAATAACAATAGAGGGATTCTATGGGGCACAGTAATAACAATATGTGGGCAATAGGGG